>VYZP01055605.1:0-14605 GCA_013400635.1 Hypocryptadius cinnamomeus
AATGCAACCCGAGAATTATTTTCTGTAAATCTTCAATTTCCATTCTCATCCCAAATTCAGTGATGGACTTGTCTGAATTTCTACTTATCTCCCTGGCTTCATTACACAGCATCTGAATGTTTAAGAGTGCTTAGAAATTTTTATGATGCCTGTGAGGCAGGAAAAGTATTCTTATTTTCCTTTTATTTTAAAGAGGAAAAGAAAGATGTGAATTGCCAAAGGGCATGCAAATATCTGTGCCAGAGCCAGGATCAGGTGCATGTTTTCAGTGTATCAGCCCAATGCCTGCAACGCAAATTTTGTTTTCCCCAGTCGTGTCTGTGTATGCACATACATAAATAGATAGATGTGTAGTGTAATTATTTCCTAATATGTGTTTGCTCCATGGGCGTTTCACATAAGTGCTGTGGCATTGGAGCAGGCCTTGGTCAAACACACACCAAACTCACATCCTGGAAGACTCTTTCAGTGATGTAATATGTACAGAAAAGTGGCTCTAATATCTTCTATCTTGGCCCTGATTCAGGGTCAAGAGCATATTTCCAACAGTTGCTTTTTCAACAAAGGGTGCTCTGAAAACCCAGGCCCTGTGAACTGAGCAAGTGCTCAGAGCACACACTTCTATAAGAAGCTTGCTTGCCTACTAAGCAATTCTCAGCAATGTCTTTGGCTCCAAGCTATTGTTATTTGTTTGTACTGTGGCAATGCCCAGAGGCTGCAGTCATGGATCAGGGCCCCATTGTGCTAGGTATTCTAAAGGCACAACAAAAAGGTCTTTGTCATTCTCTTAAGGCAAATCTGAGGTGAGTCTGGGAAAAGAACTTTCCCAAATCCAAAGTTCTAGGGCCAACTTGTAAGCAGTTTACTGCTCTCCACACTTTGGATTTATCCTTGGTTTTCTCATCTGCATTGTTTATTCAACACAGATAATAAATGAACTCTGAAAAAAACAATGGGAAATGCAGAAATTTGATGTAGTTACTTATATTTCCTACTGAACTTTTAAATAAATAGCCATCCAGTGCCTTGAGGACTTAGTTGCCATCCTTGGCTCCCTTGAAGTATTTTGTTTTTGTGGTGACTAAAGTGACTGAAGACTGAAGTCTGAGGCAGAAATAACACTCGAGAAAACCCAACCTTTTTCCTTTTGTATTTTTGGTGTGTGAATATGATTTGCTTCATGCATGTGGCACTGCTGGGGGTATCCACATGACAACAGGATTTTTGCACCTCGCATTCACCAGCTGCTGGCACTTGAAGTCACATTCCTTTCAGTATCACATCACGTTTAGTTGCTGTGGAAACTCTTGTGATGCCAAAAACAAAGGATTAGGACTTACTGTAGCCCTTCCTCTCCTAGAACAAAAGGTTCTGTTCCTGCATGTCCTATCTGCATTACAGGCAAATGGAGCACTGAGGGTCACTGAGGAGGGATGGGGCTGGAGCTCCGCAAACACTCCCACCCTACACTTGGCAACAATGTCCTTGTCTCCCCAAAAGGTTTTGGGTGCATAAAACTTGTACTGAATTCACTAAAGTGCAAATACCTACAAAGTCGTGTCAGATCCACCTCAGCACTTTGGCTTTTTATCTTTCCTGGATGTCCTCTATATACCTCTAGTCTCGAAGTAAGAATGAGAATAAACATTTCTAGGTTTTGGAGATACTGCTAGTGGTGTATGGGATAGTTGAACCACAATAACAGGAAAACGGTCTGGAAAGTCCCTCGAGGTGGCTCTTCACTTGTTGAGGAATCACTGTGTAAATCAAGAAGATGGTCTGAGGCCATAGTTTATATTTTTCTGATGCTCAAAAGCAGCTCTGTAGGAATTGAGTCTATTTCAAAATCCACATTCAGCTAGCAAAAGAAAAAAATGTAATGTTTCTGGCAAAAAAAAAAAAAAGAAAAGAAATATAGTATTCATTCTCAGAATAATTCAGCATTTAACACACATAATTCTTGCCTATTTTAATCTATATGCTGATTAATGAAAGACCTTAAAAACCTGGTTTTGTACTTTTTTTTTAATCATTCTTATGTTCAAAATAAAAGTTAAATTAATACATCTAGCTACTGCTGGTGGGCTTCTTTCATTAGCCTTCTCTGCCATGGATTTAAGAATTGATAGAACAAACATTTATCAGCTGGAATAAAGACTTTTTTTTGGTTTCCGTTTCTGTCTTCCGAGATGCATTCCAGGCTTTCAAAGAAGCCACAATAAAGCTCTAATTTTCTATTTATACACTCAAACATTATTTTCATTCATATATCTATAACCAGATAAACATTCTGAAAATTCACATTGCAGCATAATCACTTTGTTCTTCTTTTGGGATACTGACTCATAATTAAATAGATGCAGATGAAAGACAAAAATGTGACATTGAGACTGTACTGTTGCAGTAAGGGGAAAAAAAGATGAAAACAGAAGTTCTGAGGTCAGCAAATCAGACTGGAGTAGGAACTCAAAAATCAGGTTAATGCTCTGGTGTATCCACAAATACCCTTTGCTAACCATGTACATTACAGCCAGTGTTTTATAGTTTGGCTTTAAAATGGGGATAATTGCTTTCCTGTGTTAGAGGCTTTTGTGAGAATATCTATTAGTGACTGCAAAAAAAAAAATCTTGCAATATGGTAAGACTCACATAGGTATCAAGAGAAACAAGAAGCTTGATTAGCATCTCACTAGAGACTTATATTCTCCTTAGAAAGAGCAATAGACTGAGTTACTGAAGGTAGCCAAAATTCAATCCCTTGCTGTTTATGTAATGAGCTAACTCACAGTTGGTATTTGTTGTGAATTGCACAGTAAAAGAATTTACTTTAAAAATGCCTTTTTGTTGAGTCTTGAATGTGTTGTCCAAAATGTCTCATTTTTAACAAACTTTCAGAGAATTTGAGCCTGACCTGGATTCTGAACCTGGCCAGATTTAACACTGCCAGGCAGCATCTGCAGCTCTGGGTTAGGTAGCTGCAGGAGCATTTCCAGGGAAGGGCTGCACACTCCCGGTCTGAAGCCTGACTGGGCTTCACCACCCGGCTGGAAGGGGTCTCAGGCTCCTACTGTGGAGCCGAGACTTACAGCACTGGAAGTATGGAAAAGGCTTTTTGGATCTGCTGGGCAGGCCTATGACACCACTAAAGCACAAGCTGTATGTAGGGTCTCCCCTGTTCCAGGACACAGTCCTTTCACAGCTTGCTGTGGAGCTAGGGGAGCAGATAGGAAAAAAGGTGTTAGATTCCTTCTTTTATAAAAAGTCCTTAAATCAAACAATTTCTTTCTGGGGGACAAAATGTTCCTTAAATAAAAACATTGTATTTCTTATAAAAGCTGTTAATGCTGCTGAAATGACAAAGATAATGATTGCAATAATTGCTTTTAAAGTGTCAGAAATTTACATGGGCATATCAAAACAAAGCAGTCTACTTAAAGCTGATCACATGTAGCAAGTAACAATAGTGTCTAAAATATTGTAACTATCTAAAGTTTTTTAAAATGTCTTTGTTTAAAAATAGGATTTACCCATAGATTTTTAAACAACTTAAAACAATTACAAATTGGGTCATAAGAAAATGGAGTTGTGTTATTTTATTTTTAGTCACTTTTCTTCAGGAATAGGATAGCCAAATTCCCTGAGTTCTTTGAAATGTTTCTACTAAGCTTCAAGCTTTCATTTGTTCATGGGATAATTTTCCGTGTCTAACCTCAATTTTATTAGAAAGGAAAATTTCTATAACTTGACTCAGTCCCTGTTTCATGCTGCACTGCAAAGGAAAAGCAGCTGTTTTTTCAGACATCTCTCAAGCAAGGTGATGTGGGTTTCCATGTGACTCTTGCAAATACAGTGCAGCCACTTTTACAAAAAAAGGTATTGTGAAATAGTTACATCCTTGGGATATATTGGAGGGTGTTAGGAAATTAGTCTTAGCCAGACTGAAGGTGGATTCTTAAAATAACTTGTAGTGTTTTTGGCTTCTGTAGCATTTTTGATGTGGAAGATCTGCTAAGAGTATAGAATCATAGAATAACCGGGTTAGGAAGGGACGTTTAAAGGTGGCCTAATCCAACTGCCTCTGAAATTAACTGCATCCAGCCTGACCTTGATTCCAGGAATGGGGCATCCACAATTTCTCTGGGCAACCTGCTCCACGGTTTCACCATTCTCATAAAAATTCTTACTTATATCTAGTCTCAATTTACCATCTTTTAGTTTAAAACCCCACTGCAACAGGCCTTACCCGAAAGCTATCCTCATCTTTCTTACAAACCCCCTTTAAGTACTGAAAGACAGCAGAAAGGTCTTCCCCAACCCCAGCTTTCCCAGCCCATCCTCCCAAGAGAGGTGCTTCATTTTTGTGGCCCTCCTCTGGACCGGCTCCAACAGGCCCATGTCTTTCCTGTGCTGAGGATCTAGAGCTGGATGCAGCACTGCAGGTGGGGTCTCATGAGAGTGGAATAGAGAGACAGAATCACCTCCTTCACCCTGCTGGTCAGGATTCTTTTGTTGCAGCCCAGGATATGGTTGGATTTCTGGGCTGCAAGTGCACACTGTTTGCTCGTGTCCAGTTTCTCATTCACCAGTACCACCAAGTCCTTCTTTGCAGCATAATAAATGACCTACCAAGGATAAAATATATTTGTTCTGAAATTTAAATTCATGTATTTTTTCAGGCATTTCCCATTTCTTAGACTTAAAATTTGCCTGTTCTACAGGGAATTTTCCTTAAAATTGACTACAATATGTCTGAAAGTTCTTGAGTTCAGATAGCCAGAGGAACTTAAGACTACTGTCTCTAGCAGGTTTCTCATGACTTCCAGGTTCCTTCTCATGGTGCATCCCTGCAGGTTTTCTGGACTATGAGATTTCAGAGCATTCATCTGGGCCTGTCTAGGCTAGCTGATGGCACTGCAAGTACCAATTTCTTTCACAATCTGCAAGCTTGGGGAAGACGCTTTTAGAGGCAGCACAGAAAACGTGTATTCCTAAAACTTTTGTTTGTACTCTTGAGCTTGTGAGAAACCAAAGGTATCAGTTTCAGTGTGACTCAGGTAAATATTATATATGAAAAATATGAGATTTTAACTAATTCAAAGTCCTTCAATCTTTTTGAGTTTGCACACATCATTACACAAACCATTATCGTAGTGTAGTGTTTTATCTTTAGACAAAACATGCTAAGATGCATAGTGTAATGCTTAAAAAGAGTATAAAGTAGGTTGTTACTTGGTTACATATGATAGAGGTCCTAAACTAGTAGATCCATCAATGATCGATCTCCAGCCATTGTTGCTGTACTTTCAGCTTATTAAATTTCATTTTTGTGTGTCATTTTGGCTTCTTCTCTGTGTATCTTCAATGAATGAGGAAAAGACCCACACCTTCTGCCCTTGACTCACTTTGCAGGTGGTCTGTGGAGGAAAGCTGATGCATGAAGTGCTGCAGGCAGCTGCTGAGTTCCCAGGCACTGAGGGGACCATATACTCCCACTGCCCACAGTAAGAAGAACATGGTCTGTGCTGGAGAAGACCAGGCCTGCAACAAAAAAATATAAATAATTTTTTTAATCTTCCTATTTAGTGAACTTCTGCAAAATTAAGAGCTCAGCTTTGAGAAAATGACACTGGTAAACTCTTCTCTGTTGTGAGCAGGATTGTGTTGTCTTCATTCAAGGAGAAATTTCATATTCTGGCCTTAGCTTGCATTGTTAAAGAAATCTGGACATTTCCTAGAAGCCTGAAGGTTTTTGGCTACTAGAAATGCTAGAGATTTCCTCATGCTACGAAAAACCACAGACTTCTCCAATTACAAATATAATTGTAATTCACAATTAGAAGTTACAATAAAATATCATTTCCTGCAGAGCCAAAGACCAGTTTAAACTTGCAGTCATTATTTGCAGAGCAGGAAGGATGGTACTAGATTTTAACTAGGACTATTTACGTGGCTTATACATTGCCCTTAGTAATATAAACATTATGCCCAACTTGGACACACTCTTGAAAGACAAAGTGAAGCATTTGAAATAAGAAAGGCATTTCTCAAATGTCTTTTTCATCTTCTCCGTCATTCAATCCCAAAGTGTTCAAGACACATTGTTGTCTGTCAGACTAAACAGAGAAAGGAAAGCATTATTCAATTCTTGAAATATTTCAGTGCCCACACATCTTCAGTTCTCATGACTTTTTTTTTGTCCAGTGATTCGTGTCAACGATATTATCTATTCAGAGAAGTATGAGGCAACAGGATAGAATGTTAACTTCTGTAAAGTCTTTCATTCCACGTACTTCCCCAAACAAATGCTTTACCAAGTTAAATAACATAGCTATAGAATTAAAATATTCCAGAGGGAGAGGCAAGGAAAAAGCCAATGTTTTCAGTTGAAAGTGAGAGTGATGGCAGCTTCTAAGGCCTGTTCTGGGATGCAAATGAGGACGTTCTTATAACCTCAGTTCTGTATTTCAGGGACTTTGTTAAGGGCAGGGTGCTCAAGCAGAATTTGGAAGAGGGCATTTCCAAGGCAGGAAAACAAGGCAGAATGGCATTTCAATTCTATTTAACCACTTCAGGTCTATCCTGCTTTCATGTTTTTTCTGTCTGAGTAAAAAACTTAAAAGGATACAGTTTTCCAGAGTAGCATACATTGATGTGATTCTTAATTCTGCAGTCTGATGCTGGTTTATACAAATCAGATGTGTTATAGATCAAGACAGTGGAAATATTAGGCTTTTGTGATGTTTTGTAATTAGGAGCTGAAACTTTCCTAAGACAGCCTGTGAGATTTTTGATACACTTAGGTAAGATATTTTCTTTCTTTTCAGAGCTTAACTTACAGCACACGTTTGAACTTCAGTTCCAATCTGAAATTTTATATTAATCAGGTCTGAATTATGCATATTTAGTGCAGTTTTTCTCTCTTTTATCCTATCCCTACTCTATGATACAATTTACAAATATTTTCTCACTATTTAATCTGTTGCTGATGAATCACTGTCTTGATAGAAATGTATACAAAAGTAAATGCTAAACTAGAACAGAGCATAATTGCATCACAGTGAACTATTTGGCACCTGACTAATTAAAATAGTAATGGAGATAATTTTTAAGTCTGTATAAATATGAGTAGTAAATGCTATATCTTTGTGGTTTCCAAGGAAAATTGTATACAATCAAAGTGATAGACTCCTTACAAATATTGGATTAGTCACATTTAGTGATTTATGGAAGTAGGCTGGTCATTCTCATGAGAGCTAACAGGTACATCTTTTCTCTTTGACACTTGTTAGTCATTAAAAAGGTACCTCCAAATATGTATCCTGGACTCTGAGACTAGCATAAAATTGCACTGGGAAATGCCCTGAAGTCCAAATGCCTGCAGAAAGAAAGATGTGTTTTTGCAGTCACCTGGATATTGTGAAGAAACAGTGATGAGATGAAGAGTGTGTGAATTCTCCCCTCCTTGTACAGTGGAGTTTTCAGTTTTATACTACTAGTGTAATTCTGTGAATGAAACATATAAAATTTATGTATAAAATAAAAAAATTCTACTTGCAAGAGGCAGGTTATATTAACTGAATATTTAAAAATGAAGAAGCAGTATAGATTAATATATTTGTTTACATTTATGCATTGAATAAATCTTCACATAATCCTGTAACAGATATTAAACACCTTAACAGTCTTCCAGTAATTTAACAAGGATGGAACAGCAGTGTAGGTAATGGTATTTAAAAGTTCTCAGTTATTGCTTGACATTTGAGGTTCTGCCATCCTACCTCTGAATTTATGAATATATTTGTCAAACAATTCTATATTTTAATCAAAATCAAGGATTTTTTAATAACCAATCTGGTTTTGCAAGGAGAACTACAAAAAAGTCACGACAGCAGCAGCTGGCATGGGTCTACATGATACCTTTTAACTTGATATGGGAATGTCAGCTGGTCAGCAGATTGCATCTGCACCAGCAGATGAGAGCATCTTGAGCTTTGGCTCGAGGAATATACAACAGGAGGGTGAAATGAGTATTTACTGCAGCTTTATCCCTGTTTGTTCATCCCTACAAATATTCTTCAAAGAAAGGTCAGGGAGTTGTAGAGCTAAGCTTAATACTGCTTTTGAAATATACTATAAAGTATGGTGTGATTCTGCACACCAGAATCCAACATGTGCGATGGTCACTCCCACTTCTACTAACAGAAATGACCAGTTTAACTACTGACTCAAATTAGGTCCAGGTGGATTCCTAAGGCAAAATAATTATTTTCGAAGGTACTAAGCAAAAGGTATTTCTTTGCCCTCTGAAATAAACTGTGAATGACCCGAGGAACTGGAAATAACTAATAGTCCTCTTCATGTAAAACCTCATTTATTTTCCTTTTAACATTCTCAGAAAATCAATATCTAACACACTGTGACCATTCTCAAAATCTGGACTAAATGCTCCATGCTATATTACCCAACTGGAGAAGAAAAGAGGAAATAATTATCTCTTACATATTACAGTGTATAGCTATTCAATGACAGCAGTCTTCAATAAAAAAAAAAGAATTTGAATTAAGTAGATCCAAGTCCTTCTGGTATTTTTCTCTACTGGTGTATCCATGTACAAGCAGTGATACTGTTGCTCTGATCATCCCAAGAGTATCTATAAGGGCTGGATGTGTTTCGGTGCTCACCATATGACATAAGTTTTGCAATGAAATAATGAAAATATTTTTTAAAATTAAAGGTACAACTAGCTTAGTATCATGCCTCTAACAGTGGCCAATTATGGTTGCAAAAATAATCAGAATAGGGCCTACATACAGATATTTCTACATCATACTTTCCTGACATTCTGGAATTTCCTAATGCAACAGTAATATTTCTCTGTTAGAAATATAAATTATGTACCCATTACCTAGTTGTGAGCTCCTCTCTTATGGAAAATGAGTATGTTCAGAGAAACATGTATGCACTCGCACGGAGTTGGTTGTTGTCAGAGTCTCAATGCATTTGTAGATAATTTCCATTCTAATGCCAAAGTGCATCCTTGGTTTATGAGGGCCGTGGCAGTAGGAAGGCCTACTGTACATCAGTGTGTGTTTAAAATTTCCGCTGATTGTGCAGTAAGTATACCCTTGCTGGCTCAGAACACCCAGCCTCAGTGCATCAGTCCTCTAACACTGTGGACACTTGACACAGAATCACAGAGAATCACAGGAACTTTAATGTTGGAAGAGATCCCCATGATCATCTAGTCCAACCATCAATTGAACATTGTAATCACCCCTTTAACACATCCCCAAGTGTCAGCCACTTCTAGAACACTTCAAGAGATGGTGACTCCATCACTTCTCTGGGCAACTAATTTTATTTAATATTTAATCTGAATCTCTCCTGGCATGACTTAAGGCCATGTTATTTCATTATATAAAATAGTAATAAAAAAATAACAAGGGAAATTTTCATTGTCTTTTGAGCCTTAGGTTTGGGGAATGTTTTTTGTCCCTTTTTTCCCCCAAAGATTTAAAATAAAATTTTTTTTCCAGCTCTTGAGGTGTCATGCAGCCACATCTTCAAATAGTTTGAGCTGTAAGAAAAGCAGCAAATACAGCTAGCACTGACACAGCAAGTAAATTTTAGGTAAAAAGCTTCAGTCAGGCTTTCACAGCCACTGCTACATTCCTTCTTTATGATGTTTTAGAAGTTCCAGACAGAAGAGGAAGTGCTGAAATGCTCAGAGAAAGGCACTTCTCTGCTCCAGAATGGAGTCCTGTCTGGAACTCAGCGTGAACCACTGGACCTCGTAAGAGAGACTGTCCTTGGGTGAGGCTGATTCTGGCTTCTACAAACCTATGGCAGCTGAAAACTGCTGAGCAAAGATGCAGGGCAATTGACTGTGACCTTTTGTGTGCATTCTTCCCATAATTATACAATAAAAATGCAGACTGTTATTTCTATCTTGCTAAATATCAGCTGTGAGTTTAAACTGTCCAAGATCCCAAACAACACACTTTAACTTAAAATCTAAAAGCAGGCAAAACCCACAAGCTGGAGATCAGGGATAGCAGCATGCTCTAAAAAAGAAGTGTAATATGACAATACTGATAGGAACTTGTATTTGCCTGTTGGGTAGAAAGTGGAAATCTTCCAAGACCTTCTGGGAAAAGGCAGTATAGAGTCGTTTTGGGATGCCAGAACCCTCAGGTGGGATAGCCTTTAGGAAGGTTAGAGAATGGGTTGAGGGAAAGATCTGAAGAAAAAGAAGTCATCATTGTGGACTTTCCATAAATGGTGAGGTAAAAGGTTGAGAAATAATAACAGAGGGACAAGAATTTTTTTATTTACTAAAATTGTATTTTCCAAATGCAACATTGTTATTCAATGAGAACAGGTGATAACAATTCCTGAGAAGATATCATGGGTCTCATGACCATTTAATCCTGCTCACCTGGGTACCTACAAAATCAAAGGAGGAGGAAGGCTCTGGGGTTAGTTCAGCAATTGTCTTTTTGGCATGAACTTGCACATGTCTTCCACATGATCAGAGAAACTTATTGAGCAGTGTCTTGTATTGACTGAGAGTGTAGAATGAAAGAAATTATCTTTCTGATAATTAGTTGGTTTTGTGCTTTCACCAAACCATGGCTGCTGAGGTAGGCATGCAAAGCTCCACGTCATACTGGCTGAGCTTTTCCTATGTAATAGGGAATACTTGCATAAAGTTAACCCAGAGTAGATTATCTACCTTGCAGCTCTGTGGAGCTTCAGGAGGGCCTGGAGCACTTCAGTAGTTAGTTGGTCTGTGTTCACCCTGGCTCTTATAAACCAGAAGGGAATTCTCTTCCCCTTCTGAGTGCTTTCTGAAATACTTGTGTGCTATCTACCTTTCCTGCCACCTCACTAATTTCCTCTGGTTCTTAAAGTATCTTGTACTTGCTTAAAAAAGGCTGAATGGTGAATTTTGTCTCATTATAAGAATTAACAGGCACAGCAGATTTAAATGAGCTGCATTAAAGTCAAGTCTGTCAGCACAGCCCATTGGCAGAGCAAAAAGATGAAGATGTGAGTTATGATGTATCTCCTGTGTATTGTAATTTTTTGTATGTGGAATAGTTAAGAAGAAATATTAATGATAGCTAAAATGTATTTCACTCTGATGTATTATCTAGAATTCACATCTATTTTTGAACAGGTAACAAAGAGATATTTTGCTCCCTGATGAAAAAATAACTTTACAAATTAATTTGTTTTTATGAAAACCTTTTCCAGACTTAGGCTACATTCTGCAACAATTTTATTACGAAGATATTTTAGATCCAGAATATAATTTCTAGTGATGATGAAATGCAGCTGCAGAGCAGGTATAGCCCAGTGTGCGGGGCCATCTGCCTAATTCCAATGGAAATCCTAAAGTTAAGTATCCAACATCTTAGAAACCATTAGTGCTCTCTTTTCACCCCAATTCCATCATGACCAAGCATCAGAGGTTCCTTTGAGGATTTATGTTTTCTGTAGAATCTGGTGATACTTAAATGCGTAATGGCTTAAAATAAATGTGAAGAAGAAAAAGAGAAAAAGATGAATTTTCAAGTATTTTAAAAGAAAATAGGACTTAAATCCATGAATTTGGGGAGTCACAGTTGCACATTTTGCCAAGAACAGCAAAATCAATCAAAAATGTTTTCTTATTTCTTTCCTTGGTCATCCATTTGAAATGCAAATGCTCCTGTTTCTGCTTATGCCAACACTGAAAATAGAATAATCAGGTTTTTAATAGGATTTTACTGTGGTGAGAATCAAATCCAGTATTATCCAATGACTTTGTGAAGGAAATGATTAACTCTGGAGAAGTGACTACAAACTTGGAGAGAGCCAACAGAGCTATAAGCAAAATTTATGTCTATCCATAATATTGTTTTTGGCACAGAGGAAAATGAATGAGCAAGTGCAAGAATAGGAAATAGTTGAACTTTGTCAGATATTTTTTGGTGTTCTGAAAAGGGCTGTGAATAAATCAGCAAGAGAGAGAGACCTCTCAGGTATGTCCATGAAATTGCTCCCCTTAGATGAAGGATGGTGACCTGTGGCTCCTCAGGTGAGCGAAGGTTACAGCCAAAGCAGGTCATGCTTTAGGCAGAACTGGAGTGCGCTTTGGAGTCAATCTGAGTGTGAAAAACTGGGCGATGACAGGAAATGGGCTTAGTAAGAGTAAAATAGGGAACAGCAATATTGACACATTGAATACACCACTCCTGTGCGATAAATGAACATGCAAGGCACAGGAGCACATGCTCTGAGATTGGGACTTCCTTGCTTTGCAGGCTAGAAATAGACCTGAGTTTATTTTGAGCTGTCCTTGGATCTGGCAATGTTATATCTTGCCAAGAAAGGGTTATCTTTTTTCATTGCTTCTACCACCTTTTCTGCGTCCACCTGTAGTGACAAGCTGAAAGGGCTGATACAGTAAAGCAGAAATATTTCCCGATGTGCTTTTTTCAGTTTTGAGCTTTAAGGTTGCTCCTCCTTTGTACTTTAAAGAAAGCAGAGAAATGCAGAAGTATGTGAATAGCTTCTGGGTTGCCAGATAATATCATTTCCTCAATTAATTAATGAGAGGATGGGCACTCAGGTGAGATTAGCTGTGGCTGTAATTGTTGGGGTTTTTTCCATGTATGTGTGAGTCTGGGGTTTTTTAATACCTGAAAATGTAGACATTTTTGCTTTGTTTTTTGCATTCACTAGGCTAGCATTCTTCTTTTGTTATAAGCAAGAACCAATTGTCCTTTGGTAATTTTGATTTTAAAGCAAATATTTAAAAACTTATTCATTTTCTGCCAAACATGGGCCTGAAAAAGCATGTGTTTATAAAGTAATTTTAGGGTGACATTGAGAGTTGTGGAAACAAGAAAATCTAGATTGACTTTTTTTTTTTTTTTAATGAGAGAAGAGACTAGTACTTTCTGTGAAAATCACATCTTTGAGGGGAAAAAAACCTCAATGTTTTCAGTTTTCTGCTTCCTGCAGGTATAAGATGAAAGAATAGCTTCCTTCCACAAAACAGTTATGCTTCCTTTCATAATAGAGGGGATAGAAGAGCTTTGATTTTGGCCAAATTAAAAAGGGGACACTGGTACTTGTTGTGAAGTGTGCAGCCTGTCCTCCTACTGCAGAAGTAGGAGAGCTGCAAACAGAGCCTTTTTCTGTACACTGTGATTCTCAGCTGGTCAGTACTTGGAAACACGATTCTGCATGTGTTTAACTTTCGATGCACGAATAATTCAGCTGAAGTCAAGCTCACATGAGATTCCACACACCCTCCTTGGGAAAGTAGTCATTACTGCTGGGAATATTCCATGGAGCTACGTGTATAAGGGCCACCTATATCGAGAACAAACATAGACAGTGTTGCCAGGGAATCCCAGGAGATTTGAGAGCGCACGACAGCAAGAACAGACTGAAAGGGTCTGTCCTGTACTGCTTATGCTGCAGAACTACACACTCTGGATTATAATCAGCCCCTTGAGGGCTGCCAGTTTATCCTGCCTGTATTTAACTGCAAATCATTCTTGTCTGCTGGGTCTGTAGCTGCTGTGACACTGCTGAGGTAATTTTACTCCAGCCAAGGTGGCAGTCATTACAATGAACAACTTCTTTGGCAAAGCATTGACAGCTTTATGGTGAAAGTAATTTCTGAGTACCTGGAGACCAGCACATCCTTACCTATTTTTGTGTCAGAGGTTTTTAAGTTTTTGGCTACACCATTCAAACTAGTCGTTCAGGTAGATTGTATTAACCAGCCATCTTCTCTCTGTCACTGTACTCAAAAGCCCATCCTTGCCCAAGGGTCAGAATGTTGCTATTCATATATTTCTGGTTGGTTTTGGACCATGTCACCACTTGTTTTCTTCTTTTTTCACAACTTCTTAGAAATCAAGATTCTTGTCTTCACCCTCAGGGTATTTCTTGTTTTAACCCATCTACAGAGGAAGACAGCTGTAGTTATTCAGGAAGAGCCACTGAGCTCAAAGACCAACTATGCAAATTGTCTACTCTTTGCACCTTATTTTATATTCATGGTGTTACCTCTACCTGTCCTGTCTGAGCATTTCTTTCACTATTTTGTCACCTGCTTCTATGCTAAAATGCAGGATGTCCTTTCTGAATGAGCCAAAATACTACAATAATGACTCAGAATCATAAATTCATAGAATATCCTGAGAATATCCTGAGGAAGGGACCCACAAAGATCATTGAATCCAACTCCTGACCCTGCACAGAACAACCCCAAGACTCACACCATGTGCCCAAGAGCATTGTCCAAATGCTTCTTGGGCTCTGTAAGGCTTGGTGCTGTGACCACTTCCCTGGGGAGCTTGTTCCAGTGCCCAACCACCTCCTGGATGAAAAACCTCTTCCTAATATCCATCCTAAACCTTCCCTGAATCAGTTTCATGCCTTTCTCTTGAGTTCTGTCACTGTTCACCAGAAAGAAGAGATCAGTGCCTGCCCCTCCTCTTCTCTTGAGGAAGTCATAGCTGCAATGAGGTCTTCCTTCTGTCTCCTCATACAGTTTCTTCTCAAGGACCTTCACCATCTTCATTGCCCTCCTTTGGAT
>VYZP01055606.1:0-14479 GCA_013400635.1 Hypocryptadius cinnamomeus
TTGTACTGTTTTAAATCATGCTGAAGTAATTAAGATATAAAGTGGCTGTTCCTCTGTCACCTCGACCTAGGCAGTAAAAAACCAGTGTATACTTGCCATTTGTTCTGGCAGGATAATGCATTTTTCAAGAAAGAAAGGGAACTGAAGAATAAAAAAAAGAGTTCAAACAAGGCTACCAGAAGTGTTTCAGAGCTCTGTCTTCACTACAAAACCAGCATGGCTTATTTTAGGAGAGTTAGGAAGCAACTTAGAGGTGATATTTTAAAAGTATGTTTAGTATGTGTCATTTTTCCTTACCCGTACTCTCATCTTAATGCACAATTGCTCAATTTATTGTAACTATTTTGGATCTTGTGGCAGCCTTTTGAGAGAAAATGAAAAGACAGTGGGCTCCTTTTGCTTCTATCTTCTGATATGTGAATGGTTATCTGCTATAATGAGATATTAGGAGACATAGGATGAGAATTTTACCTTATACTTGCATTAAGATTTAATTTTTGAAATTAACTGGGATTCTGAGTTTCTGGCTGAAAATGAAATAAAGGGAGGTGATGGAAAGGACTTTTAAACCAGCAATGAATGCATAGAGCAGATATCTAAAGGGATAACATTATAAATATTTGAAATCTGTCTTTAAAATATGAAGTCTAGTATGTGTTTTCTAAAAATTGTCTTGTAAGTATTGTTACTGGTTTCTTTGTTACTGCTCCCTCCTCCCACTATTTATAGTCCAAATTGCCTAGAATGGTACTAAAACCTAGACCTGAGCTCTATCACTTGTAGCATATTTATACCACTCAACAGGAGCAATTCAATGAGTTTAGGTTACAGATCTTCCAGGCCCAATCTGTGCCTAACCAGGGTTGTCAGCTTCTGAGAGTGGAATGTTTAATTTTGTTTAATTGCCTGTGTGAAAAGGAAAGTTTCTTATTCCTTAATAACTTGGTGAGTTAAGGTTGTAGGGGTTTTCATGCATAAGAAGGTCTGGATTTCATTATTTTGGATGGGCTTTGGTATTTCAAAGCTAATACAATTTTTAATCAATTTCTAGCCAGATAGTCTTTTCTCTTTCCTAGAAACACTGAAATGTAATGTTTCTATATTTTAGCATTCTCCCTGTGTGCTACAGTTGCTCAGTGACATTATCAAGATAGCAGCCAAGGGTTCCTGAGGTTCTGAGTCACAGTTCTGCAGTAGGGTGCCAAAATCCTTACTAGACTTCCCAAGCATGCCTGATTGCAAGCTAAGGCTCCTGAGACTTCTAGACTGCCAACTCTGCGACAGAAACTCTGGCATAACTTTCTTTCCTGTACCTGGCAAATCGCGGGTGCTGGTGTCCTCTGTTAGACACACCTGGCACACTTTTCCACAGCCCAGAAATTTCATTTTTGAATATCTCATGGTGTGAACAGTCTGCTTGCTGAATATGCCCTACATCTATGGATTTCTTTGTTTCACCTGCAGCCTTTTGTGCTGAGAATTTTGGAGAATGTCTTGGAGGAGGTCTTCTGGCAGGAGAAGACCTACTTCTCTGTCCTCATTGTTCTGCAGGAGATAGTAGGTGTTAGAAAGTACCCTTTTAAATTAATGTGTATTTTGGGATGCCAGGTACCTTTTGAAATTCATAGTTAAAACATAGAACTCTATTCCTGGAATTGTACCAGAACTTTTTCACAAAAAAATACCGAAAAATTGGGATAGAGATTTGGATTTTCAGAAAAAAAGACTGGAATAAAGTACTCATGAATATCAATTTCATGCCCAAATACCTCTTTGAGAAACTCCCCCATAAAACAATAGTATCTGAGTAATATACATGTTTTTAAAATATCAAATGTAAGGAAGCAAATTCATCCACATGAAGAAGCTCAGAAATCTGAATTAACAAAAATAGCAGAAATAACTAGGAAATTCCAGGAAAAAAAAGTTAAATTTCTATGGTTTATTCATTTATATCACTTCGACAGTACTTGTTGTTACATATCTAATATGATTTTATGTCTTACAAAACAGCTACAATTTTGATGTTTCAACAAGTTTTCGGAAAGCACCCTGCATTAACTTGAGACTATAATAATTGTTTCAGAATAACATAGACCTTGATGCAAGAGCGTTATGTGTTATGGCTGTTTGAGTAGCAGAACAGTAAAAAACCCCACATCTTTCATAATGGCAAATCAATAAAACGTGGCTGTTCACGTAATGGAGATATTTGGAATTAATTTTTCAGTCAGACTTATATTGTTATGGAGCAAAATGGCTTAGATCTAGCATCTGTCCTAGAAATTTTTCTACCCATGCACACCAGCAGTCAAAATGCCTGGGCTTGTTTCTGTGTATTTGTGGGTGGAGAAAAGCTAACAAGGAAAGTGTTCCAGGCAATGTCTGTGGTTTTTGTTTTGCTGCTGTTATATAAAAGGCCAAAATAATATTATGAGATCATCTGAGAATCTTAAATATGCAAATATGGGTTACTGTTACCTAACACTTGCTGTTTATTTTCCTGTCCTTACTTGTTAGGTTCAGGAGGATTCTATTTTGTAGAAGAACACAAATTTCTAGGTATATGCTATAAGCAGCACATTTAGATTCTGTGTAATTTTAATGCAATGCTTACACTTTAAGTTTGTGCATTTCTGTAGCTCAGTGGACCTCATTACTCTTATGTTTACTTGATTAAAACATTGAGTTCTCCATAGGTTTTGCCTATACCCAATGTGACAGTGGAGTTTCTGACATCACGAGTCAGTTGGGTAATTTATGTTGGTGATATCAAAAGTCAGACAATAAAAATAATATATGGAGGTGAATTTGATTAATTCAGTTTATTGAATTGCTTGTTTGAAATGTTTAATTGTATCTGACAGTTATACTGCTTCAAAATATGGAACAGTAAGAGTATTTCAGTATGTCTGGAGAGCACCTACTGCCTTGATAACAAACTACTTGGAAGAGATGGTGTTTGCCCAGGAGTGCTGCAGGCATTCAAGGGGGAATTCAAGTAGTAATAGCTGTATTACTACTGGTGATGTGCAGCTTCTCATTTAAAATTTTCTTGATGCCTAGGATTAGAGGATGGTTAACACAATGCCAGTGTTTAGAAAGGACTTGATATGAAATCTAAAGAACTAAAAGCCCATAAGTCTCTGTTCTATATAATATAATATAAATTACTTAAAATAGACTTTGTAAACTAGTGGATAAACATGATATATTACAGTAGATATACTTGGGAAGTGTTGGCATGGCTTTTGTGAAAGGTGGCCTGACATAACCATTGTTTTGGAGTTCTCTGAAGGATTTGGCTCATTGTTGATGAGGGTGACCTGAATGATATGCTGTACTTGGACATCCCATATATAGTAACAAAATCTGATTTCATAAACCAGATGATTTTATGGGAACAAGGCAGTCAAGACCCAAGCAGGAACATCTTTCCTTTGACAAAAAAATCAGTGGAAAGCCAAAAACTGAGGATAGTAATACATTATTTGGTTTGCTGATGGGAGGAGGGAGAGAAGACTTGCAGGGGTTTGGTCTACTTTCTGAACTATTCAGCATATTTTTAAATGACCTGGAAAAGGGGGTAGTGTAATGACAAGTTATTGTGGGAATAGGGCTATGGCTAACTGTGAGGAATGGCAGAGGTATGTTAAAACACTGTCTGACTGGTTAAAGAAAGGGCAGGTAAAAATTAAGGTAGGTAAAAATTAAGGTAGATAAATACCAGGATCTTTTTAATTCCATCAATTCATATATTGCATGATTGTTTCCAAGTTGGTGCTTGCTACACAATGAGTTACTGTCTAACAAACACCAATCTGTCCTTACAGATATAGTCATGGAAACATCAACTTAATGCTAAATAGCGGTAAAAGAAGGAAATAAAATGCTAGTAGTCATTAGGAAGAGAATGCAGAGCAAAGCAGAACATCAGGGCAGTGTTGCAGAAATCCATGATTTGTCAGCATTCTTAATTCTGTGGAGGTTTCTGCTCTTCTCAACGTGATGAGGAGAGAGTGGAGAAAATTAAAAATGGTTTTTCAGTTGCTGTCCTTATTCTTTCTTATCAGGAAGCTTGTTGTTTGTGCATTCCATAAGATGAAACCACAATATTTCACCCAGTTTTTAGTCTCTTACAAATAGGAATTCAAGCTACTGCTTCCAAAATATGCCTAGTTTGATACAAATTGCAATATGAATCCAATTAATGTTATTTTCCAAGCAGTTTTTCAGGATGCAGCTGAATCAGAGCTTAATGACATCAGCTGGCTAGGTTCCTGTGAACTGCAGTGGGCCTGGAATCAGGCCTCCCAGAACAAATTACAAGAGGGTTTGGGTTCTTACATAACAAAGCAGCAAAAAATAAGCATTGTGCAGTTTTGCCAAATATCCATTGGATGCACTCTCCCCTAAAAAACCAATTCTTTATGCCTGCATCTCAATTTATAAAGGGAAAAATGGCTTTATAAAAAACCTTTATCACTCTTCAGATTGTTCTTCTTATTACCAATATCTGGGTGAGATATTCTGGGATAATCCACTAGCAAATATGTAATAAGGAATAAGATTGAGAAGGTTTTCTTTGTGTAAGAAAACATGTAGCATCTTGAAATGCATAAAGAGATATATTCCAGAACACTGTTTGCATTAAACCAGTGCTAGTTACAATCAAGTTTCTGCAAATCTCATCTACTCTTCATATTTTCATCTGCATATGGGGTATCTTATCAATTTTTCTATTTGCAATTTAGACTTGTATTTCAATCACTGGCAGGAGATATTATTTTTAATAAGTATAAGCAGATGCCTTCTCTTGCTTTTGGCAACTTTAATGTGGGGGGGGTGGGAGGAAGATGATTTGCTAATTAATGTTTTTGCCTGCTGAGACGTCTTACCTTAAGCAAGGCCTGTTTGTCACAGTTGCGTAGCAAGCGTTTTGTCCTGAGGACTAATTGGCAGAATAGATGGACTGTGACATTCAGAAATATGGAACAGAATTCAAGAAAGTGGAATGCAGCCAGAATTTTAGACACTTCTGTGCATTTAGTATGAGGTAATCTCAGTGGTTTTTCATACTGTTTAGAGCTTCTGGGTATTTTAAATTGCAATGGATTCCGCAGGTTTTCTTTTCTTTTCTTTTCTTTTTTTTTCTCCCCTTAGAGTAAGTATCTGATTTAAAACCAAACCATTTCTTTCAGAAACTACTTAATATTTTTTTGAAATTGTGGTATAATGATGGAAAATCAGTTGTGGTTTCAATATACTCACCCTTGAATGTTGCACTACATTTGGGATATTTTTTACCCTTCTTTCTTTAGTTTACTGAGAAATTTTATAATTGGCTGTAGTGGGTTGATGCTGGCTGGATGCCAGGTACCCATCAAAGCCGCTCACTCCCCTCCACAGCTGGGCAGGGGAGAGAAAATATAATGAAGTGTTCATGAGTTGAAATAAGGGCCAGGAGAGACTGCTCATCAAATGCCATCATGGGAAAAACAGGCTGAAAGTAGAGATAATAGTTGAATTTATTGCTGACGAAATCAGATCAGGAAAACGAGACCTTAAAAAAACACCTTTCCCCCACCCCTCCCTCAAAAAACACCTGCCCCCCACCAGTCCCTCCTTCCCAGCTCTATCTGCTCCCCCAGTGGAGGAGGGAGGAGACAGGGCATGGGGGTTATGATCAGTTCATCACCTGTATTTCTGCTGCTGCTCAGGGAGAGAAGTCCCTGCAGCAGAAGACACCTGCTGCACTGTGGGGTGCCTCTCACAGGAGACAGTTTTCTGAGAATTTTTCCGGCATGGCTTTATCTCATGAGCATCTCAACTGCTGCTACCTGAATCCATCCCATGAGGGGGTACCAGTCCCCCTCAAACTGCTGTGGTGTGGGTCACTCTTCTGGGGGGGCAGTCCTCCAAGGACAAGCTGCTCCAGCCTGGAAGCAAGGGCCCCCTCTCTCCACTGGGTCTCCCACCAGATCACAGCCTCCTCCAGGCATCCACCTGCTTTGGTGTGGGACTCCTCCACAAGCTGCAGGTGGATCCTGCATCCCTGTGGACCTCCAGGGGCTGCAGGGGCACAGCTACTTCACCATGGTCATCACCACAGGCTGCAGAGAAATCTCAAGTACAGCTCCTGGAGCACCTCCTACCCCTTCTTCTGCACTGACCTTGGTATCTGCAGATTTGTTCTCACTCTTCTCTGGCCACGATCACAACTGTGCAATAATTTACATTTTTTTTTCCCCCTCCTTCTTAAATATGTTAGCACAGCAGTGTTACCGCCATTTCTAATTGGCCCAGCCTTGGCCTGGGGCATGCCCAACTTTGGGGCTACCAGGAGCTGCCTCTGCTGGACATGCAAAGTCCTTCTGACAGCTCCTCACAGGAGCCACCCCTGAAGCCCTCGCACTACCAAAACTTGGCCATGCAAACCCAGTACATTAACTGATACAGGGCTCTATCAGTTTAAGAAGTGCACATTATTTTACATGGTTTCCAGAGGAACTTACTGAGAAAACTTTAGAGAAGTTTTTGCTGGCCATCACACGTTCCTGCCTAGTGTGGAGACTGTGATCTGAAGCTGGCATTACTCTTTGTGTAACTGAAGTTCAGGTATAAGTGGTGTTATAAATACTCTGCTCCCACTGACTCCATTGTGAATACTGATGTAATTCAAAAGAATTGAGCCTTATTTAATATTTGCTTAAAATTATGCATTCCTTTTGCTTTGTCTAGACTTGTCCTGCTACTCTCTTCCTTCATTCTCCGTAGGTTTTATATCTTTACTTATCTGCTGTGTACACTGTTCAGAATCAAAACTCCTGGTTGCTTGGATTGTGACAGTGCCTGTAAACCTCAGTCAGGATCTGCACTTTTCTGCTGTGTGTGACAAAAGAGCATGATATTTTTTTCCCTTTGGGAATCCTCTAACAGTTGCATCCTGGAGGTTACTTATCCCAGCAACTGTAGGCTGGGCACACATCTGAAAATTTTCCTGTATGCTGCAATCCTGTTATATTTTGTGATAGCACATTAATGACCAAGGAATATGAGCCCAGAATACTTTGCTTTGTCTTTAATGGTGATATTGAGATCAAGTTTAACCCCTGGTAAAGTAAATTTGAATTTGAAAAGAATAAATTTGGTGTTCTTTGTCCTTTACAAAAGCTGAGAAAAAACCCAAGTGAACCAAATAAACCTGTTGTGCTAAGAATCCACAAGCCATGAATGGAGAAGGGGTAGTTTGCTCACTTGTGCTCCCTCCAAATTTGGGCCTTCTCTTTTCAGAATACTCCTAGTGAATGCAGTAAAACAATTTTTTAATGGAATAGCTATTTCATAATGCAAGTTAATGCAGTGATTGGCATAAAACATGCTAGTTAAAGAGTAGCTGTACTTCCTGTTTACATTTTCCTATGCTGTTGGCCTATTTTGTTAAAGTATAATCAATCGTTTTTATCCCCAGATGCTAGCCCTTTCAGTGTTTATAGTAATTAGAGAGCAAGTCTCTAAATTTACCTCATCAATGTCAAACAACATTGAATACCTATTGAGCTTTTAACATTATGTCTGTAAAACCTGCAATTGATGATTTTAGGAAATATATGGGTTTTACTGTGTTTCTAAGTATTTGATTATTTGATCCTTGTTTAGACTCAGTTGTGAATAGTTAGCCTGAATGACAAATTAAAACAATATAAATCATAAAGAGACCTCAGATGAAACTTTTTTAAAAACTAAAATATTTGCTGAAAATTTCATGTATGGGCGAAATGTTGACAAGAAGGGAAAAATTTAATGCTTAGTAAAATGATGGGTTTTCAGTTACTAATAGTTAATTTTTTTGCAAAATTTTATTTGTGGAACTGTTATTTAGCTGACTATTATGCCTTGTTGCTTTGAAACCTTGCATTGCTAACACAAATTGTATCAGCATACTTACTGAGACTGCTTTATTTAGCAGTGATAACTCATGCCTTAATCTGTAGCTATGATTTTGTGAAGCAACAGGGGCATGACAGAAACTACGTAACATTAGACAGAAGTAAGATGCGAACCAAACTTAAAAAGCTTCCTTAAATTTATAGCTCCTTAAAGTAGTATTTTGAAGAATTATATGGTATCCTGTCATACCTCACATGCCTGGGTGCTTCAGCATCTGAAATGCTGGGGATTCAACAAGCTCTATGTTAGAGAGTGCTACAGCTTTGTGGGCATGGTTTTTTTTTTTGTTTTCTTGGCTCTTTAAGATCAGTCTAGGTGATAAAGGATTTTTTTGTCCTTTAACATATTTTAATTTTCATGTGTTTTTATCACATCAATTTTCAGTCTGTTATTGCACCACTGCCATGAAAGGGTTTTGGGATATGTCTTGCTTTTAGGTTGACTTGGATGATAGATTTGTGTGCATTAACAGTAAATGAATATACTGCATATGTAATATTTGAATTTTCCACTACCCATGTGTTTGGTTTGGGGTTTTTTGTGGATTTCCTACTAACATTACTTGGGAAATATGAAGGTGTATTTACTCAAGGTCCTACGTTCTTAGACAATATTCAAAGTGTATACAGTAAAAGAAAATCAGCTTCACTTTTTTAGTCATCTGTGAGCTTTGAATTGTATGGATTTTAACATGTAATGTAACTTAGCAAAATCCACCATGATCCATGAAAATATCAGTGGCTTTTTGATCATCGAGCCTCTTGAATACTCTTTGTGAGGTATGGGAATTTGAAAATGGCAAACAATGGTTGTTCATCTGGCCTATTACTATGATGCATTCTGGTTTGTTTTCAAAAGCATGGAGTCCAAAAAATTAGTGTTCAAGGCCTTGGAGGCTTGATTTGTATATACAAATTTGTATATACTGATTTGTATATTTAAACAGGGATTTAATCTAGCTGAAGACAAAGGGGCTATTGATAGAACTAATAACAATGATGTATGTCTTAAAATCAATTCACAAAACATTTAGAAATATCCTTGTGCATTTTTTCTTGGATTAATGTCAAAAATCTTTGGTCCAGAGAAAAAGAAAATCTTGTTTTTATTTATTTATTTATTTATTTTTTTTGCTAACTACTAAATTTAGAAAGGCTTGGATTTTGGGATGTGTTTTATCTGTATGTTTGATAGCAATTTTTAATTAATGGAGAGAAGGGGCAATATATTAGTTTATCTGTATTTGTGTTCTTGGTAGGAAATGTTTGACACTGTTCCTTCTTTCTCTTTTATTGCTTTTCTTCTTGAACCACACCATGTTCCCTTCTGATATAAAAGAAATATTTTTTATTAATTCCTTCATTGACTGCTGAAGTTTAGGTGGGCTCTCTTGGGTGAACTGAAGTTTGCTTCTTTCAGACACCTTCATTTTTTGGGAGAAGTTATGAAACTGTGAAAGGTTTCTACTCATCCAGAACAGGGTACAGATGAAGAAAATCCTCTGCACAATTTTAAGGGAAGGCTTTTTATAGAAAAATGAGAAATTATATATCTTAAAAAATTATTCTAAAGACTGATATAGCAAGTGCTTATATTATCTCAGAGATTACCTTGAATGCTTCTGTAGAGTTTCAGTATGTTCTAACTGAAAGTTATATTTAGTACTTTAGCATTTTCAGTGTCATTTAGAGCATTAATAAATTTGGAAACTGTATCAATTGCTTCCCAGAAATTGCAAAATTACTCTTTCAGTTGAGGCTTCCAAGTACATAATGTTCTGAGACTAAATATCAGTATTTACTGATAATAAACCCGATAACAGGCAACTTCAGTGGGCAAATGAGAGGAATAATGACATGATAGTGCTAGAGGTAAATGACTTAATGAAAGTAATTTTTCAAGAACACCTTTGTTCAATTTGAAAAATGTGATTCATTCAAATAAAAAAACAGTTACGTTACCAACCAGAGATAGTATCAGACTTTTTTCTTCTGTAGTGTTTTGCCACAGGCAAATGGCATCTGATGATTACAGTGGCAAGATTGCTTTTTCCGTAAGACAATTTCTTCTGAAACCATGCAGAATTTAGTTTAGATTGTTTTCCCACCTTGTTACCAGGAGATTGTAAATTACATGAATGGTCAATTGAAAATACTTTTTCTAAACCTTCTACTTCTGCATTACATGTTTACATGTTTTGAAGGGATTTTTACCTTTGAATAGCGTAGCACGTTTTTCATCACTGGATTCAATGTGATTGAGTTTGGATTTTTATTTTTTGTTTTCATAAATTGGAGTTTTATTTCTGATCCTTGAAAGGCTTGCTGTGAGTTTCAAATCAATGGCAAATGCTATGTGACTATGTTTTATCTATCATCCTCTGAATACTGAAAATTACGTGATCTAATGTAGTGGAGTCCTCTGCAGGAAGGTCGCAGGCAGACTTCCAGGCAAGGACTAATTCTTGATAGTTGGCTAGTTACATATCTTGCCTTCAGTAATTTGATTCTACTTGTTTATGAGATATTGTGGTGTCATGCAAATGAATACAAAAGGGATTTCAGGAGATCTAGCCCCTCCCAAAAATGTGGAAGCAAGAGCAAAAGTAATCTGAGGCCAACCCTGATAACTTTTTTTTGATAAAACCTTCTTTTTGATGATGCTTTGCAGAATCTCAGGATAGTCTCGTTCAAGTGCTTAACTGTTCTTTTCTAACCATTCTTATTTTCATACCTAGTTACTTCCTAAGATGTTACTTTCTGAACATCAAAACACAGTTGCATAAACAGCATTGGAAACTTACTTAAGCCTGGTATCTAATATTTCCCCTTCTTATTTAAACATCATCTTATATAAAATGAAACATGGATTAGTTTAATTACTGGGGAGTGGGGTGGTGGGTGTTCAGAGGGAGAGCGTTCTCACAAACCTCATACTGAACATCATGTTGTCTTGTATGCACGTCTAAAGTTGTTTAGCATTCCCCAGTATATTCCTGAGTGCCACAGTCAGATTGTCTCTCCTGTAAGTTTGTCTATAGGTTGCTCTCTGTGACTTTGAAGTATTATATTTGTATTTCACAAATCCTTTGGGATTTCATAGGTCTTCCTTGAAGTATCAGAAAGACGTTCCTTTAGCTGATTCTTAAAATACTCTAGATGAATTACTGAGTTCTGCTGAATGAAATATATTTAACCTCTCTAAATGTATTTAACTCTCTGATTCTGACCTGTGTTTCTGGAGACAACTGTTCTTATGTTCTGGTGGAAAGGAGTACATGGCCTTAAACAAAGGTGAGGTGCAGATGCAGAACAGGGAAGTGGTTGCTGCTTGGCCTACAGCACATGAATGACTGGTTCTACCAGTGTTCTTCACCTAAACTGGTGATTTTTGACATGCAGCAGGATGTTTCAAAATCTGGTATTTATATATTACAGATTTCTTCTGACTGTTTCTGGAATTGTTTAACTTCCTGTGCAATATAGTAATTACATTTCACTGAAGTAGGAAGAAATATATGGGGCAAGTTCTAATCCCAACAGTCCTATACAATTGTGAAGGCATAGTGCCAAAACTCTAAAGCTCAAAGTAAATAAGTAGTTACAAGACTGCCTTGTACTCAGTTTTTGCCCTGAACCCTGCCCTTCTTCAGTCCCAGAATCAGATGGTTTTTTATGAAAGGAATTGGCCAGAAAAAAGCTAATAATTGCTATTTATTTATGTGAATAACTGTGGAACCCCAGGGATGGGGAAAAACATTTCACACTCCTCAGGATCTGAAATTGTATTTGGAGACAAAGCCCAAACTAATTCAGAGATGCGCAGGTTAATGAATGTAACTCCTGAGTTTCAGTAATACTTTCTGAATGTTCATTTTGTGACTGTATGGGTCATGTATGGCTTTTTTGGTAGTGTTTTTGATAACACAGATTCTATAGTCTCTAAAACATCTAACCCTGAAACACATCCTAGAACCGAGACTAGCAGGTGGTGCAGACTGGTATTCTGCCAGTTCAACTGTTACTGATTATATGGACTAGATCAGTACACCTCAAGATAAATCAAAGCCATGAAAATCCTTTTCAATTTTTCCTTCCCTTATCTCAGAATCTTTAAAAAAGATTCAAAGATGAATGACAAGTCTTCTTAAAGGTATGGAATGAATTGCTTGCTATCAGCTCACTATTAAATTTTGCCAGAGCAGTTTTCCACTACTTCTGACTACTTCTGTCATTATGAGAATTTGTGCTCATGAATTACAAAACAGCAGGGCTTATTGGTTGCAACAAGTACAGATCACTTGTTTCCATTGTTCAGACTGTGATGTCGAAGTGTAACATATTAGAAGCAGTAATACTTCTCATGGGATAAGTTTTGACTTTCTCTTGACCTCAGATAACAAATAGTAGCATTCTTGTTTCCTTTAGTGTGAAAACAAAAATCTGCTGTTCCCATCTGGCTGGAATGTGTCTTGTGCTTACCTTAGAATGAGAAAGAAATTCAAAATACCTCTTTTGTTGGAGACTCACTTTGCTTTCATTGACTAATTGGAGTTATATGACTTGAAGGTATTACAATTTTTCTCCATTCTGAAAAAAACAATGCCAAACAAAAAACCAACAAATTGGTTGGTTTTCTTGGTTGGCGTTATTTTTTCAGAATGGAGAAACTCATTCTGAAAAAACCCCAACAAAAAAACCCCATTTTTTTGGTACAGTTAGATTCAGAAATTTTTTATTCCCTGTTTTCTTTAAAGAATTTTATAACAGAGTTTAAGAGTAGGGAAGTACTTGTAGTGGTGTAAAACTGTACTTCAGTCTATCATAGATGCACATTTTATTTAAAAATTCCTCAAGTGGCAGCAGAATGGAAAATACAGTACTTATGGGAAATAAATAACAGTGGAAATAATTATATAATAATTGTATAAACATATTCTTCACTGTATATTTTCACGCAGGAAATATAAAGATGTGTAGGTGGTGACGTGGTTCATGAGGCATTATGTAGGAGGAAAAACTATGTTCTTAGAACTAAGAAATGTGTGAAAATGGCTTGGCTGTGCTTATACTGGGGATAATGTGACATGTAAAAACTGCAGTAGTAAGCATATTTGATCATGTGTAAAAATTGTTCTCTGCTTTCATGCATTTTTTCAAAAATACAGTTGATTTATCTTGACTGCATCCATACTAAACTATGGCTTGGATACCAGCCTGTGCTCAGGGGTTGCAGAGCTTTAGGGATTGTGAAGAAAGTCCTTAACATAAGCCCAAGAACATACCTATGAGAACATGGAACAGGGTGAGCATATCAAGTGTAGCCTTGTCCTTGCCACATGTTCCATCTGTCCCTATGCCATCTATAGCCAAGACCCTGACTTGTCCACCAAGATACAGGTTGAAAATCTTATATCCCTACCTAAGATTTATTTAGGATTAATAAAAACCTAGAAAGAAAATTTTTGGATCACAAATTATGTGGCAAGGAGATGAATACTCAAAATATTTAACAAATTCTAGTGTGAAATTAATTTTCAAACTGGCACTTGTACAATAAGCAAGTGAATATAGCAGTTGATCAATAGAAAAGAAACTTAAGTTAGATAATTGAAGTGGACCGACCTTAAGAATTACCTCAACTGTCCTGACCGTCATGAAAAAAACAAAACTAAACTGCTCAGTATAGATTTAGAAAGTACATGAACTACTTTGGTCGAGTTTGTATTACTAGAGCCACATATATTTTCTGATGTATGTGGCTCTAGTAATNCACATATATTTTCTGATGTATGTGGCTCTAGTAATAAACTGCTAGTAGTAAAACTGCTTCTGAAGTAAATGCTGTAGAAGTGTTAGCCATTGATAAATTGAACTTACTTTTTCTTTAGGCAACTTAATACCTGCCACACTGAATATGAGGAGTTTATCTATTAACACAATCTTAAGAGATTATGTTTGAAAGGAAATATAATTTGCACATGACTACTCAGCTTTCCTAACAGATGTTTAGTGGAAGAGGAAGATGCTACCTGTATGACAGAATAACCAGTATGATACTAATTGGAGGCTTAATTTTGCCAGTCAGACAAAAGGGCGCTCAGAAAACGTGAAGAAAGTTGGATCTGAGGGACAGCTGTGCTTACATGCTGGAAGAATCTTCACAGATGTGAATTTATGAAACCCAGTTTAATGGCAGCAAACCAAAGATGCTATGACTCATACAAATTGAAATCTGCTTTGCTTATTCATCACTTTAACAGGTTTTTTTTTGGACATGTGCATTAGTTAACAAAGACATGGACTGTATCTGGTTACAGTGAGTTACTGGAGCTTTTTCTGAAAAAATGCTGCTGATTTTGCTAGAGAAATGCAATACTAGGGTGGGTTACTGAAATTTTAAAAACAGTAGAATATAAGCAAGGCCTTTAGGAGTAGTTACTTTTCACAATGCACTACAAATACTCTTTCAATAACAAGAACCAGTTGGAAAATACAAAATTAGTATATACTTAAACTTTCCATCTGAA
>VYZP01055610.1:0-24799 GCA_013400635.1 Hypocryptadius cinnamomeus
TCCCTGAGAGCACAATTTCAATATATATTTGTGTTGTCCACACAAATTTTCCCTGAAATAATGATGTTACATCACTGGGAGGAAAACAAAGAGATGTTTTATGTGTCTTCAGGTACATTAGCACACTGATTTTCATGTCTTTGCAAGCATGCACAGCAGTATTGAAGAAAAGCCTGATTTCTCAGAAGGGATCTTTCTCATGTTAGATATTCATCCATATAATTATTTTCTGGATTCAGGTTTCCTTCCCAGCTGTTCACCAGCTCCAAACTGACGACTACAAAATGAAAGGTATTTCCTACTAAAAGATGTTTTCTGCTGCACGATAAGAAATCTCCTTGGAGAAATGCTTTGAGAGGGGCACGAGCGTGGTGAGCCTCGTGTTTGTGCCCCAGCTCTGCTCCTCTCTGTGGGGCCACTGGGACAGAGGACAGCTGGATCTGGCTCTGCAGGGTGGCCAGGCAGGGCAGGGCAAGGCAGGAGCCTCTCTGGCAGGGAAAGGACTTTTATTATCTCAAACACTCAGTGCAGTGCCCAGGACTTGGCTCAATGGCACTTGGGAGGCAGCGAGCTGAGCAGGGAGGAGTGGATGTGTACCAGGGGTTAGACAGGGGGAGGTGAAATCCATCAAAACCAGGGAAACAATCCCATGCACCCAACAGAGAATGAGCCAGTGTAATGCCAGTGCCATGATGGCAAGGTGTGGGAAACAAAACCAGGAAGGGGAAAAGACAGAAGGGAATTTGGGAAGAGGATATTAATTCCTGCTCTAAGCAGCACATCATCTAATTCTTGCACAAAGGACAGTGCTACAGAGGTCAGGGAGCACTGTCTGAAAGGCAAGGAGGTGCAATGAAATAACACTAAAAGGGTTCTGACTATCCCAAATGGAAATTAATTCCTTAAAATAGATGGTCCCTTTGGAAAGAGCTGGACACACATCACAGGATATGTCAAGGATGCCATTACCCTGTGCCTGGTTAAGAAAGCTGCCAGCTTTACAAGGATTTGTGCCTGAGGAAAGGGAAACACCAGGAAGATGTGGCCAGAGTTACGCTGTGGTCCTCCAAGATAAAGTCCAAGCTGTGCCAAACCTCCACCTTGTCCCCAGCCCAGAGCACTGAGTGCCACATCCAGGAATTCCTTGGACACCTCCAAGGATGGGCACTCCAAACCTCCCTGGGCGGTTCAGTGGAATTTTTCCACGAAAAAATTCTTCCTCAAAATTACAATTGAAATGATTCCACCAGATGACTCCATTGCTTTGCTTAGACAGCACTTCCAAGGGACTCTCTCTATCCACCTCTCCAAGGAGCAGCAGAGGAAGCCCAGGAGCAGCCAACATCCCTGCAGGATCCAGGATATCTGAGGGCACACAATTTATCTCTTCCAAATGTGAACAGCTCTGCAAACCCACCATGTGACCAGACTTCCTCTCCTCTGGCATTCAGCACACCCAAAAAGAGAAGCAAAAACATTCTTGTGCCAGAGTCTGACTTTTCTTCACCCTGCTGAGTCCCCCCTGGGGTTTGCTTGGAGAGAAGTGCCCAATTTGCTGCATGTCTGAAAAGAAGCTGCATTCCTTCTGAAAAAGCCACTGTGTGCATCCACAAGGCAACAAGGAAAACTAAATAAACACAGGAACGAGCAAACGACTTAATTTTTGCTTGAGCACCACATCTGCTTAGAAATATCTGGACCAGAACCAACGCACAAAATGCAATTTGAGGCAATTTTTTAATGTTCAAGCTATTAAGTGAAATCCATACTTACAACAAAAACCTCTTCAGAGAATTAGGTTTTATTTGCCACTTTAAGTAACTCTCAGCCTGGACAGGTACTGCTGGCACTGTTCATATTTCTTAGGAGAGCAGCAGAAAAAATCACTACGATTCCACACGGACAACCTGCAGTTACCAGTTTTCCACCTGGGCTGCACATCATTGATCTTGACAAATGAGTCCTGTCAAAGTGGCTTCTCTTTTCCCCCACAAACTTCCTCTGTGGTCAGTTTGTCTCCTGAGGCTGATCCAGCCTCTAGGAAATGCCTCATCAGATCAAAGTTATCCCCATCAGATCAAACAGCAATTTATTCTTCAATTTTCTGTGACTAAGGAATCAGAAAATAGGAGGCATTGAGTTAAATGGAAAACAAACCATCAAATTCATGATTTATTCACACATGAATCAAACATAACAAACTCTGCTTTTAGCAGATGAACACCCCCACAGCAGAATACACTTATTTATAAAAAATGTTTCAATGTGAGGACAGCAGACTTATGTTCATCTCTGAGCACACACACAAGAAGGAATAACCCAGGAGGGAGAATTGTAACCACATTTAGGCTGGAGGCAGCTGGGAGAATCCCAGGTTATTGATGGATATTGAGGGGTGCCCTTTTCAGGAAAAGCACCGTGTCCCACTGTTCTCATAATCCTGGCACAAATTTGTGGCTCCTGAAAGGACTTCTCAAAACCAGAGAGCTGAAAGTGGGACATGGGCAGAGTTTGGGTTGGGATTCCCTCCCTCCTCACTCCAGTCCCTTGGGCAGGGACTGTCCCCAAGTGACCTGCCACACTCTGCTCTCTGCCCCACAGTCATTTATTTTTGAAAAACTGTAAGAGTTAAAATTTTAAAAGTGACATTTCAGTGCTTAAAACTGCATCAGGGCAGGCAGTGTTGAGCCACCTAGTGCAGGGTCCAGGAGAAGGATGGGTATTCTCTAGAGGCTCACTAAGTATTTTATTTGCCTGTTTGGGTTTTTATTAGTTTATTTAGCCATTATTTTTTCCTCTCCATGTAGACAGGCTTGCGGGGGGGGTGGATAATGTGTTTGCACATTGCAAAAGCACTCGTGGTGAGCTTCTGTCTGAAGCTTCTCATCTCAGATTTTCCCCACAATGCTCTCCTTTGTACAACAAACAACTCCAGCACATTTCCCTAACCTGAGTGACTGACACCTCAAAAGAACCCACAAAACAGAGTAAAAACAAAGCTTAGGGAGAAAAAAATCATTTGAAAAAAAAGAAGCCAAAAAGAGCTTTATAGCTCATAGGACTGAGATATATAAATAGGGGTTTAATCTTCTAGGCATGAGTAAAACTTCCATTTCTTCAGCTTCTGTGTGGCTGAACCCCAGGGAGCAGCAAACGGCTTCCCAGGCCAGCTTCCTAGGGAAAAACCACCCCAGCATTCCCATTGCACTGAATTTCCCACAGGGGAAGGTTCCCAGATCCTTTCTGAGCTTATTTTAGGAAATCTATAAAGCAAAGGAGAACTAAGTGTCCAAACCAGCATCTTACACTGTGACAAGGGAAAAAATAAAAGGGCAAAGGAGGATTTTTTTAGAATGCCCTGAACCTGAAGAGCTCTGGCAAGCCCCATGGGCCAAGGGCATGAACGAAGGCAAACAGCCTGGTTTGTGTTCTCCTTTCTCCAAGTGCTCCCTGCAGGAACAGCCTGCAGGAGAAATTGTCGGGAAGCTCAAAAATCCAGCCTGCTGCAGCTGCCCTGACGAGGGGCTAACCCCCAATGAGGGCACGAGAAAACTCCTAAATTTACCTTAAAAAAGGAAAGCTGGATTGGTGTGGAATGTGCTCCCTGGCTCCCTGTTCCTGAGCCTTTCAGCTGAGGCAGGGAATGGAAAATGAAAATACACAGTGTGTCTCCTGTCTCTTTGAGCCCTCATGTACCTCCTAGGTGGGACAGAAACATCTCAGAAATCAGAATGAACTATTGGACAAATGAACTGTTGGGCCTGGGCAGAGAAGGGTTATTTCTGTGCCCAGTAAATGGTTATTTCTGTGTCCAATAAAGGGTTATTTCTATTTCCAGTACAAGGTAATTTCTGTTTCCAGGAGGTAGAAATGAAGCAACTCCCCAGTGTTCCCTCTGTACCCACCCTGTGCTGGCATGGGTCAAGGCCACCCAGTGGCACAAGCATCTCCATTTCTGCTGATCTGCAATTTTTACACCATTAAGGGATAGAAACTGGAAGCTGTTGGATTTCACTGCAGATTTGAATTGCATTTCCCATTTGCTCCTTTGAGGAGTGTGTGCCTGGCCAGCACCTTGCTCAGCAGACATCCTGTTAGGGCTTGTCTACACAGATATTAAGCATCTTTATCAGCATCCCAAGAGGGGGAATGAAGGCAGGGGCTGGAGAGGAGCCAGGGAAGAGCTCCCTTTGCACAGCACGGCAGCCTGGGCTGCTCTGCAGTGATTTACTGACACCTCCTCTGGGCTCAGCTCCGTGTGCTCATCCGAGCAAGAGCATCCTTACAGCCCTCTGGGGACTGGCACAGGGAAATCTGCAATATTTCCTGCTTCTCAGAGGGCAGAAAAAGCAGATTTCTCAGGGAAGTGAAAGGCAAGGGAAGTAAAGGTGATTTTAGCACATGTGGTTAGTGGAGGGCTGGGCAGTGCTGGGTTAGAGGTTGAACCCAACTCTTTCAGAGGCCTTTTCCAAACTGAATAATTCTGTGATTCCTTGGCACACAGCAGTGAGTGTCCCCATGTTTGTGTATTCCTCAGGGAATTTGCTCCTTGCTGTGCAATCCCCCCACCCTGGGGAAAAAGGAACCCTGCTTCACCATTCCAGTTCTCTTGTCAGCAAAGAAAGGAACATTGCCCCTCAGTGGGGCTGTAAAATGCAGTTTTAAATACCTAATCCTTTGGGAATAGGTACATAATTGACTGCCATGATCTCAGGAATCCTTCCATGTAAACTCCTCCTGCTGTTATCCCTCTTCCCCATAAAACCCCACAACAACAAATCCAAGAATTGCTTCCTGATGTGGCCTTCAGGATTTAAAGAAGTGCTCTTCTTTTTATGTAAAAAATGGATTCTCAGCAGCTCTGCAGCTGCCAGAATTCTGCATGGGAATTAAAAACAATGTTATTGGTAAATATTGATATAGCTAGATAGGACTGGACAACCACAAAGTCCCTGTGTGTTTCTTATGTAGGTGCATGAATACCTATTACAGCATTATCTGAGAACAAACACAGAGAGCCAGAGTCCAACTTTTCTTTCTCATAAAGTGACCAAACCCCTTCAGAACAGGAAAATGGAGAGAGCTCCAGAAAGCAGAGTGCTGAGTGAAAGGCAGGGGGTTGTTTTCAAGGGAAACCTTGCCAGGCAGGTGGGACAGCCCACCTGGAGAAGAGGGAACTTTGAGTGGGCTGCAAACCTGGTGTTGTCCCTGATGTCCTGATTTACACACGGAAAATGAGCACTTTCTTTACCTTGGTGGGTGACCTTGAAGTGCTGTGTCCAAAAATCTACAAAGCCAAGGAGAGACTTCACCTCAGCAGGGCACTCGGGAAAATGGGATTTTTTGGGAGATCAGGAGATGCTGCTCCTCTCAGGGCATCCTTTTCTGGCCAAGGGAGGAGAGAGAGCACAACCAAAGGCACAGATGTACACCCCAAGCTGTGAAATTCCTGCTGCTGTTGTTTAACCTTGGAATCTTCCTTCAGGACCAAAAAATTCCCATTAGGATGACTCCAGAAGGAAAAGCAACCTCCCTCTTTTCTCTTAGCTGGTTCTTCCCTTCCCTCTCTGCAGAGAAGCTTCTTGTTTAACCAGAACTAAAACTGGGGTCGGAGTTAATGCTGAGGGGAATGGAGGCTCCCAGCCTTTGGGGATGGAGCAGCCAGCAGATGGAACAGAGCAGAGAAAATGGGATGCAGCTACAGAAAATAGCAAGAGGGATACAGGCAGAAGATTATCCTCTCCAGTTGATCCTTTTCATTTGTGTGGATACAGGCAGATGCTCGGAGAAATGGGAAAGCACTGCATTTGAAAGGGATAAAAGGAAATGCAGTTTGATACAAGGGATAATTAACTCGGGGAACGTGTGGCTGCAAGGTGATCCTGAGAGCTGAGGGTTGGGGGATTCAGCACAAGAGGAGACTGGGGAGGGTGAGAACAGCTCTATTACATCAGATAAGATTAAATGCAGCATTCATGCTCGTTGGTAATGGGCGAAACACCAGAGGCTGAGGAGCTGGGAATGAGCTTTCTTGAGGGATATCTTTCCATAATACTCCATTACGGGGTTTCTAATTTCATCTTTTCAAACCTCTGCTACTGAACACTGTTTGACATTGAAAACTGAAATGAAAAAGCTCCAGAGGATGCTCATATTGTAATTCCTCTGATTTATGTAACCATTTCTGGGAAGTGCCTATTCTCTGAAAACAAACTGCCTGAGCGTGGAGGTAGAACTGCATTTCAGTATTTACCTGGGTAAAATGAACCTTCTGTTTCTGAGCCAACAGTGAATCTGATCCATGCCCTGGGGCCCACTTTCAGCCCCTTGGCCAGGGTGTGTGGCCTCAGTCTCCCCCAAAGGCCTCCTAAGAGGAGGAGCCCCCGTTAAAGCCCTGTTCATTCACCCTGACACACTGCAAACCACCTCTGGCTCCCAGGAAGGTGGGACTCCTCTCAGTAACTGCCCAAACCACCTTGGATCGAGCATCTGTGTCTCCAGTGCCATCCTGCTCCCAGGTTTGTGCTCAGGGGGCAGGAGTTTCTGGCTGGGCTGTGCCTGGCACTTGCACCATGTGCTGGATAAACATTTGTGTCTGGGCAGAAATAACCCAGCAGATTCCAGCTCGGAGGGGAAGCCCATTTGCTGTGATTTATCCACTTGCTGCAGAGGATGAACACTGATGCCATCATGATTGCCCCTTGTAAAGATCCTGTCATCTGCAGCAACCTGTCTGTTCCAACTGCTGTGGCTGCTGCTGCACAGCAGTGAAGCCCTGCAAGGTGACTGCAAGTGACAGGCTGGCAGCAGCACTCTGAGCTGCCTGGGCACTGCCACTCACCTCAGTTCCAGCACTTCCAGAGACAGGAAACTCCCTGTCCTCCTCACAGTTTGGCCATAGCTAAGAAACGCTGAATGTCTTTGAGTCTTAATTCAAGGGTATCTCTGAAAGGAAAATCAGAAACCCTTTATTCCCTGTTAGCTGCACATCCATTCTGGTACTGCCTTGGAGGTTTTCTGAGCACATCCCCGTGAGTTGCTGGATGTCTGAGCTCCCACTGCAGTGTCCTCTCAAGTTTGGGGCACAGCACAATGTGCCAGGCTGAGAGAAGAATGTTTGAGGATTTCCAGACAGTTCTGGCACTAAATCCCACACCCTGTAATCCTTTAAGCATGTGGCATGCTGGAAAGCACTGGAGTTTCACTAAAAACCAGGCATAAACACAGCTCCCACGTACTTAAGATTATCATCAACCTGCCAATTCCCTCTTATCTGAGGCTTTTTCCATTCTGTTTCCTTCTCTTTATCCCCTCTGTGTATCAAGCCAGTGCTTGAGCCCATGAAGACAGGAGATCATGAGCCTGCAGTTCAGAGCTACTGCAGGGCTCCAATCCTGAGTCCCAGGAAAAACAGCACCCCCAGAAGGGCAGGGGCAAATTCTCTCTCTGATCTCGTGCTCATCGTCCCCAACAGATGAGTGCAGACTGAGCTGAGGGGAGGATGCAGATCCCACTTCTGGAATAAGCACCAGAGCACTGCTGAGCTTCCCCTGCTCCCGGATTTCCTGGACAGGTTTGCCTCTGCTGAAGAGAGAGCCGAGCTCCTGCTGGGCCTGATGGGCCAAGAGCTGCTGTGCAAGCCCTCCCCTTGCTGTGTGCCCACAGCTGCAGGGAAGGAAGGGGGTGCTGGTGTCTTTCTGATGGCTTGGATGGGAGCAGCACCACCCCTGAACCCAGCAGGAACGAGGATCCCCCAGATCTCACCTTCAGCAAAAGCACAGACTTCGTGTGCAACTGTGCTTCTGACTGCACATCTTCAGAGACTGCAGTGTGGCTTTTGGCTATTCCAGGTACAAGCTGCATTTTGGCTATTCTAGGTATAAGCTAATTCATGGGCAAGCTTAATCCAAACACTTTAAGTCCCTTTTTCAGACAGGTTTGCTAGGGAAAAGTATCTGTGTGCATTTAGAGATTGATTCTGGAGGGAATTTTTTTTTCTTTTTTTTTTTTTTTTTGAATATTCACTAGGCATGAATACAAAGGGGATTTTCTACTTTGTGTAGCTCACCATTCTAGGTCTTTTTCATTTCTCTTTGGCTCTCTCCATGCAGGAATGTGCCAGGCTGCCTGCAGTTCTTCAGCTGAGTCCAGGCTTTGGGAATGGTGGGGGCTGCCCACTGCCCCCTTTCCTCCCCTCTGCAGGCTGATGGACTCCCCCCCTCCAAGGCTCCCCAGACTGGGTTCCTCCTCTCCCACTCTCACTTCTCTGAGCACAGTTGTGCCAGATGATGTTTAAATATGACCCTTTTAATCAGGTTACTCAGTGTAATACAAGCAAAATTGTGATGAGATGGATGCTGGTACTGCATTCCCTATTTTTATCTCCATTGATTCTCCCGTGTCTCTCATGAATCACCCTCCTGAAGAAGTGACAGCTTTATGTCAGCCACAACAGGGCTGTAACAATATTAGCTCCAGCACCAATTCAGCATGACACCAGAATTGTGTCATGCTTGACCCTATTTGACAGATCCGTGTACAGAATCCGTGCTGAGCTGCACAGAGCAGGGCCAGACCCTTTCCTAATAACACATTTTTCTATCTAAAGACAGGTTTGTGCTTTTACTGCTTCAGCCATGGGATTTCATGTAAATAATAATGTTATTTCTAGAGACTGTGGATAAAAGACACCCCAGCTCTTCAGTTGCAGCCTCTTCATTCCATCCTAGCTGGAATAAGTCACGCCCAAGAGCACTGCTTCCTACTACAAACCAGGGAATTTGGGCCTCCTTCCCCTGCCTCTGCTGTGGTGAGGAAGGCAGGGCAGAGAAGGAAAGCTCTGCAGAGGTGGGAAACCTTGGCAAAATCAGTGTCTGGAGATAAAAAAGAAATAGGAGGAGGCCTTTTCCTGCTGATTTCCTCGAACGGAGGGAATAAAGAACCTTCATTTGCAGTTTGGATGAGCTGCAGCAAATTGCCCAACTGTTCTCTTCTGCCAGAATAATGCACTTGCCAGAACCTCATCACTACAAACTGCTGCAGCTCCATTGACTCCAGCGCAGACAGAGCTGAAGGAGTCTTTGGGTCATTTGTTCTTTTTTTCTTTTTCCCTGAGAAAAAGTGTTCTGCCACTTAAAACAAAGGGCAGGGAGCCAGAAGAGATGATTTTGTACCAAATTTTCTCACAGATTTTCTGCAAGAACTCACAGAGAAGAGCAAGGGCTTGGATTTGAAAGAAGTTTTCCAGTTAAATTTACTCAATTTAAAGCTCCTGTCACTGAAATCTCCTGGAGAAGCTGGATGTGAATCCACTGGGCTCTACCTGTGGCCAAGGAGGTTTCTAACAAGGTGACTCCCATGGGACAAGGACCAGGTTTTGACTCTTTGAAAGCCTGTGCCCCCTTTCTTCAGCCCTGCCAACAGTAGAAAATAATTTTAAATATGAGGCATGAGCTTGTCAGCACCACTTTCCTTAGCAGGAATCGAGCCTCATTCCAAGAACTGCCATAAAATACACTCTTGGTGTTGCAAACAGATGAGCGCAGACATAAAAGTCTGGATTTTTAGCATTAATTAAAGCTCCCCAGCAAAGTTTGCTCCTCATCTCCTAAATTGCCTTATTTAAATTCTTTAAACCCCCCAGTTCTCACTGTGCAGATGCTCTGGCACCACAGAGCAGCTCAGCCCCAGCTGAAAGCTTCACACTCTTCTTATCAGGAGTTACTAAAAGTCATCAGTTGCAATAAACATGTCAGGGAAATAACAGTTCTCAGTTTTTCCTGACTGGGGAGGGGTGATGGCCTCCCAAGTGCTCTCAGTGCCTCTCCTCACCAGGACACATGGACAAAACCTGGATGGAAAAGCTGGGTCAGGGTTAAGACAGGGAGATGGTTCAGCAGCTGCTGCCATGGCACTAGAAAGACACACTGAGGTCATCCCAAAGCCTTGTGTCCAGGTGAACAATCCCAGTTCCCATCCTGTCCTCATCCCAAAGCCTTGTGTCCAGGTGAACAATCCCAGTTCTCCCAGCCTTTCCTCCCAGCAGAGCTCATCCTGCTGCCTCCTCCAGGCTCCCTAGAGCAGCTCCAGCTCTGGCCTGTGCTGTGCCCAGGGCTGGGGCAGCTCTGCAGGGGGGTCTGGGGTGGGTGGCAGAAGTGGCCGTGGGGAGCCCTTCCCATCCTGTCCTCCAGCCTGGGACGTGCCCACCTCAGCAGCTGTGCTGCAATTTCCAGCCAGCAGCGTTCTCTGGCTTTTGTGTGCACCCATGGGAGACCATTCCTAGGAGGAAACTGCACTAAATTCAGCTCCAAAAGAGGCAACAAAACTGTTTTCCACGCTGGATCCTGTGGGTGCTGTGTGTTTTTAAAGGAGGCCCCCGCTCAGCTCTCTCCCAGGGGCCTGTGTGGGACACAGAACAAGCAAAGGCAGGCTGGGATCTCCCCACCACGGAGAGCTCAGAGGAGAGGGCTGGAGGCAGGAAAGCAGCCTGGCTGGGAGTGTTTCACACGGCTGGGTTGTTTAAACCCCCTGCATCCCTGTCCAGGGGGTGGCTGAAGGGCAAGGGCTGCGCACAGCAGAGGATGCATTTCCCCAGCTCCTCTTCCTCACGGCAGCCGGCGTGTCTGCATGACAGCAGCAGGATGGCAGCTCCCCAGAGCTCTTGCAGGTCAGGGCACAGCCCACCCTCAGCCCATCTGCAGATGCCTTCACTGCCAGGACATGGCTCAGCCCCAGGCTGTGTCCCCAGGGAGCAATGGGAAGGGGACAGGCTTGGGCAGCAGAGCGAGAGCCAGCCACGCTGGGGCACGGCAGGCTCCTCACTGCAGAGAGAAAAACTTCCATTCTTCACAAAACACTGCTCAAAAATTGAATCTTCATGCAGCTCAATGGAGCAGCCTCATCATTTACAGCAGCAGATAAAGCTGGGAGATGTAATGTGGAATATCTGAAGCAGCTCTCCCCCTGATTTAAAATGCACCTTGGGCAGCAGAGCCTGAACTCCCCTCAGCGTGTGTTTCTGGCAGATAAGTAAACAATTTGGGACTTTCTGAGATAGTCACAGTCAGGGAAGCAGGAGCTCACATTAGACTGCAGCTGCAGTGCCCCACTGATAAGGTTTTGGGGTGGTTTGGCACAGCTGAAAGGAAGTGGCGCCGGAAGAACAAAAAGCTGTTTGTGTACAAGTTGTTGGATCAGAGATAGCGAGAAGAAAGACATCATTTTTACAGGAGAGCTCTGAGAGTGGCCTTGGTGGCAGGGGTGAAGCTCAGGCACAGAGCTTGTCACAGGGCAGCTGAGCAGCCCCACGGGGAGACAAGGGACAGGGGGATACAGGGGACAGGCTGGGCAGCTCAGAGGACATTTCTGGCTGTGTTTCACACAGGGACAGAGAGCTGGACTCAAACCTTTCCTATAAACATCCAAGATTTAAAAGTGCAAGCCCGGAGGATGGGAAACAGCACACTAATGTTGACTGAGCAGCTCCAAAACCCCACTTTTGTTACCCAACTGTACACCAACTGCACAAGACTTCTGCCTCCTTTACTGCAGCCTCTCACTGTGGCATTTTGCATTTAATATTTTTAAATACAGGCAGATAAATTTGGGCTGTAGCACCCTGTTAGGGCGTTTTGCTGGGAATCACAGAAGATGCTGAGCTGCAAGGGCTCCATGGGGATCACCCAGTCCAGCTCTGCCCTGCACTGGACACCCCAGGAGCCCCACTCTGTGCCTGGCTGTCCAAGCCCTCCTTGCACTCAGACAGGCTTGGAGCTGTTTGGCACAAGCCCAGTTTATCACACAAAATGTGTTTGAACAATTCTGAGTGAAAACAGCCCAGCAGTGACTCCACGTCCTTCTTGTGCCCTGTACCAGGTATTTACTCATTCCTCTCCCATTCCCACAGGCTATCAAGGATCATCTCTTTGATTTTTAAGTCTTTTCCTATGCGCTTTCTGAATTCTAAGATGAATAAAAACAAGCAAAGGCAAACCAAAACTAAAATATTTCGGTCACAAATTGTAATTTAGTCTCCAAATTGTGGGAAGGAATTCTGAGGTGGCTTACCCATGGTTTGCTAACAGTTCTTGGTGGTTTATTGCTCCTTTATTTTCTGTGGCCAGCTGAGCTGTGATCCATGTGGGACTGCTGAAGTTATTCACGGCGCATTTCAAGGGCCCAGCCCCGACGTGGCAGTGATTGCCAGTGCCTGGAAAAGTGTAGTACAGCTCCAAACCTGACCTAACTCTCAAGCAGCCTCCCGTGTGACAGTGGCACCATCAAAGGGAGTTTTACATGTGTCAGCCTGTTGCTGCAGCAACCTGGCTGCTCTGACTGCTGATAGGCACAGCTCTGCCTGATCCGGGCTCAGATGGCTCAGATTAATCCCCTGGGACTGTGCCAGGGAAATCGGGATTCATTTGCAGCTCCTCGAGAATGAAGTGACTGTTCCAGGGAAACTACTCCCGAAATTCCTCCCGCTGCCTCTCCCTCATCCATAACCTTTATGGGAATGGCTGGGCTGGCACAGGGCCCCAGGACGGTCAGGAGAAACCTCTTTGAGCCACAGCAAGGAGCTCTAACGTGGATTTGGCTTTTATTGGATGCTTTCCTGAGTGTGAGCACAGAAAAGGGTATTTTTGGGCAAGCAGGAGCTGCGTTTTCGGGGGCTGTTTTCCCTCTGGGTGTTTGCACCTCACTGCATCCAATTTCCAGCTCTCCAGATCTTTGTCAGGGCTGAGAGGGAGGCAGTGAAAGCCAAGGACTGTGAGCACTGAGCTGAGCCTTTCCCAAAGCCAGAGCTCACCCCAGCCAGCCTGGCTGGAGGATGGCATGAGGGCACGTGTAGCTTTGATGGAGAGCTCAGGATCTGGAGGCACATCCCACATCCCTGCGGGTGCTCCAAAAGCCTCTGCTGGGAGCACAAGAGACAAACCCCGTGCTGGAACAGACAGGGTGTAAGAGAACAAGTCAGGGCAATTCTGCGTTTGCCACTGAGCAACAGACCAGGAAAACCCTTCATTACCTTCCCAAAGTGCACAATACCCTTGTGGAAAGGGCTTGAAACCCAAAAAGCTGCTGCTGTGTCCAAAACATGTGTAATTGCAGAGGGCCTGCATGCCACAGTGGAGAAATCTGTGGGAGTGCCAAAATGGGGGGAAAAAAATTTGCATTGTAAGACCCCAAAAGCACAAATTTCCATGAATTTGCCTTCTAATTATACCATCCAGGAGTTTAAGGTGTAGAAGTTTTTCTTCTCAGTACTGGCTTGCTGAATCACACTGAACCTGACTTTTCTAATCCAGAACACCCTGGCAGGACTCTGCTCTTTCCCTCTCCCCGGAGGAGGAGGACAATAAACTGGTATCTTCAAATGGTTCTTCTTTTCTTACAGCTGCCTGATGCTGTCCTCGTAAAACAGATTTTTCCCCCCAAACTCTTTGATGGAGAGCACCCAGGGATGTCTCTGCCTGCTCGTTCTGCCCCAAACAGGTGGAACTGAGCAGCCTGAGCTCTTCACAGTGCTCTGAGCAGCCTGGCTGAGTTCTGCTGTGCCTGAGGCAGTGCTGCTCCAGGCAGAGCAGAGCCCAGAGCTGTGCTGAGGCTCCACCTGGGACACAGTGGCCGTGGCATGTCCCCTGGCCCTGTGTGGGGAGTGCTGCAGGGTGGGAGGGGGCTGCTCCTGGGCCCCAGCCAGAACTTTGTGCTGCAAACAGAATTTGCCTTGAAACCGGCCAAGTTTGGGTGTGCAGGGCCGGGGGCAGCATGTGGGAACAACCTCAGTGCTAAAAGAATTTATAACTCTCCTCTTTTAAACTTGTGCAGTCTGAAAGCTCAAAGGAAGAACAAAAGCCAACAACAACCCAACTAGAAGGTGTGATTGCAAAAAGCCTGATGGACCAAGAAAAGAAGCTCAGAACTGAGCCTTTGACAGCAGCTCTGCCTCTCTGGCCACAGAACCCATTCCCATTTCCCACTGTTTGTGCCACCCTAATTTAGTGAAGCTCTAAGAGTATGTAAGGAACATTCTGCACTGTCAGAGGAATTTAAAAAGAAAGAAAAGAAGAAGTTACTTTAACAGCCCCATCAGATACTGGTTCCTGTAGCTGAAGTGAAAACAATGCCAGTGTGGAATAATGAAGGCAGCGTGGAATTTTGATTTTGCCCTGAGAAAGCAAATTCATCATTTGAGAGCTCATAATTTCCTGGAAAACACCCTCTAACCTTCAGCAGGGAGAGAGGGGGAAGGGTAATAACCTCCCTCTGCAAAGCTTGCCCAAGATCATAAACTCATTACTGCAAACTAAAGTCTAAAGTCAACCCAAACTAGGACAGACTGGGCTTGCTGGTCACAGCCCCAAAGCTGTGCAGTGAAACTAATCAGTTCTGGGATGGGATTTGTTTCTTTTGCTGCAGTACAATCTATGGTTTAGTTGGTCAAATCAAGCCTTTCTGAGAAAAGAAGATTAGAGGCAGTTGTTTAAAGTATTGAGGGGGGAGCAGGATTTAAGCTTTATTACTGACCAGGACATACAGAACAGACTGTAATGAAAAAACAGTATTGGGATTGTACTTCCAGCCCAAATGGAAAATGCTGAGAGAGGACAGGGCCATATGGAGGAGCTTAGAGCTCAGGCAAGGGGAAATGCCCTGGAAATCGGGTGTTGTGGGAAGCCAGGGGACTTAAAACAACAATTAGCACACCTGAATGCCTGAAAACAGCCTGCTGGGAAACTCTGGGAAATGCTTTTTATTCTGTTTGCTAGGAAGGCTCCTCCTGCCCCAAACACCTGATGGCAAATTCTCCTCCCTGGCAGAATTTGGGCGATTCCAGCGCTGCCAGGACTCTGTCCCCTGCTTGAGCTGCTCCCAGGGTTACAGAAGGGAGGCTGCAGGGTGTCCCCTTTCCCAGCCCTGTGCCAGTGAGGGGGAATGATGGATTACCCAGCACAGGCACCAGCTCCTGTCCCACAGCCCAGTGGCTGCTCACCCAGACAGCGAGGGGAACTCGGCACGCTCGCCCACGGAGCTCCTGGGAAATGCAGCACTGCCACATTTATGTTTGACTTTATCACGTTTTCTCAGGTTTTTATTTCCCTCAGCCAGTCCAAACCCAACCTGCCTCCCTCAGTTTGCACTGTCTGGCCTCGGGACCTTTCCTTGGCTCTTCCCCACCAGCCTTTGGGGTGGGGACAGAAGCCACTCACACCCTCAGGCTTTGTTAACACAGCCCTGGCTGGCTGCTGCAAATCACCCTGCATTATGAAATATTTGAGGACCATCCTGCACCTTTCCAGCTCATCTCTTCCCTGCCCAAGGAGGTGTTTAGGAGGTTCTGGCAGTGGAGGCCCAAGCTGCTGATTTTCTGGAGGGTGCAGGTCCCCTCACAGTTTCCCTGTCCCCAGCAGCCAGGGCATCCTGGCACAGCCACTCACCGAGGCAGCAGGAGTTTTCTTGCTGAGGAGTTGCAAAGCACTTTCCACCAGCATTTTTAGGGATTTTAAACTCAATTACCCATTTGGAGCCAGCCAAATATTGCCCTGCCTCCCACTTGTACAGTGCTGTCAAATCCAGTGAGGAGGGAGAGGCGTGAAAATCAAATTTTGGATGCTTTGGTAACAATTCTTTAGAAATAGCTGCAGCAAAATAGTTTTCCCTAAGTGTAGAATAAGGAAACTTAGGCACAGTGTATCACAAAGAATTGATAAACCACTGAGCACTCAGAGTCTAGTGAGCAAAATGTATTTAATGTCTCATCATCTGGTGAGAAAAATGCAGCTGCATTTCCTATCATATCATAAAACAGAATGACTTGTAGATATCTAGTAGCAAATACTGTAAATGAACACTTTTCATGATGTTCAAATATGATAAGAGACTTTTCAAGAAGGGTTTTTGCCATTTCACACTAATGAAGCTCAGAGGGGTGTTAGCACCATTCCCTTCACAAACAAAACCTCAAAAAGAGTTGTCAAAAAGCAGCAGATTTGCAGAGAAATTAATGAGGGTTCTGTCTTTATCATTCTCATGAGGGGAAAATGGCAATTCCACACAGGACAAGAACTCACAGCTTTAGCCCTTCTTGGGGAAATCCAACAGAGATTTTGAAATCTATATTGAAAATTCCAACTTATTAGAAATTGATATTTTGTGGGTTAGGTTGACTTGCATGTGTTTGGTTTAAATCTGATATTTCTCACTTGGAGATGAGTCCCATGGGGCTAGTCCTCTGTTGTGGAAAACACAGTTCCCTAAACTTGGGAATTTTTCTTGAGTAAGGAGTAAATCAGTGCAAAGGACGAACCCTTGTATAAATATTCCATCTACAGAAACACACAAATTACTGAAAATCCTTCTGGTTTCTATCTCCTCACCCCGAGCAATTCCTGAAAACCTGCCCATTTGTTCATTTCCAAGAGCTGGTAATTTCAGAGATAATTCCAAGATTCGTCCATTATTTTTTGACTAACTCCAGTGCTTTGTTAAGAACTTGCTGTTGGTCAGTTCTAACCCAGAATGGAGCTCAGATGACGACCATCTGTAAATTTTCACGTAATATCGCTGGATTTTACCCTTATAACCTATTCAGAATCTGTAATCTGTCCAGGGATGAGAGCTCTGCATCCAGCACCAACAAATGGATTATTCTGTTGTTGCTGAGATGTCTTTGGAAGCTGTTTCTGCACCTGAGCATCTGTTCCAGTTCATTACCATTCTTCCTGGGAGATCATTTATTTCATACAAGTGGTACAAACAGCATAGATAAGGAGGACTTGGTGTAAAAACTGAAAATTCCTTGGAATTCAGTAAGAAATATTGGGGTCATGAACTTTAAATACACTTTCTTGTAATGCAGTCTGGTGGGTAATGTGCAGATAAAGATGGTATTTCCTTGGACGGCTCCATTAGCTCGTGTGTCAAGGGAAAAGCTTCTGAGCAGGAGTGGGGAAGAAATACCCAGTAATACACCAGCATTTTATTTTATTTTATTTTATTACTGAAACTTCAAGCTCCATCTTATCTCAAAATCCATTACTTTTATCCTAATGAGTCAGTTTTACTTGGTCACATTGCCATCCCTCATCTTTTGTTTAGAGAGCTGGAAAAGGAGCGTTAGTCAGTGCTGAGGAATAACTAGAATTCATATCACTCACACGCCCTTTCTCAACCAATTAAACACCAGCAAGACAATCCATCCATTCCTATTACAACCCAGAAAAAAAATTAATAAAAAACAAATCTGAAAGCTCCCTGACAGTGGAAAATGCAATTAAACTCTCTGTGTATGAATCCAGGCACAAACTGCTGCACTTTCTCCCCTTAATTAACTAAAACACGGGGAAAACAATCTGATGGCTTAATGGCATTTCCTTCGCTGTCAGAAACGCTTGGGGATGATTTTATGATGTTATCACAGAGATGTGGAGGAGTTACTGCCATTACTCCTCTCTGCCACCTCCGGGAGCGACAGATTCCACGGAGGAACTTTGCTGCCGTGAACGGATGTGAAGGATTAATATTTTATAACATCGTTACTCCACAGGCAGCACAACCACGGCACTAAGGATACACTCAATATTTCATGCATTCCCAGCCCCTAACACATCGACTGCCCTGCACATTTCTCTGCATGGGAGCGATTGGAAGCCGAGCACTTTGTCAGCTTTGTGCCTCCTTCAGTCCCGGCGGCAGTGGCAGCGGGCGGTCAGCGCCGGGCTCCCATCCCTGGGAGAGCAAATCCCAGAAATTCATCGGCCCTGGGAGAGCAAACCTGACCCAGAAATCCACGGGCCCCGCGGCACAGCCCGCACCCCTGGCAGGGCAGGTCAGGGGAAGCAAGGCGGGCACTCTCCCGGAGCCTCGCCGGGCGCACCGAGCAGCGCACGAGTTCTGCAGGGCACAGGCGGCAGAGGCAGCGCCCCAAAGCTCTGCCCGGCTCCCTGCGAGCCTGAAGGCAGCGCAAAGCCGAGCTTTCGTCCTGCACACGGCCATTTAGGCTCAACTCAAGCCCTTTAAACACTGGCACGCTGCTCCTTCCTTCAGAGCTATTCCACTAAACCAGAGTAAGTTAAGGCAGCATTTTGTGCATGTCCAGAGCATCCCGCTGGCGCCGGCGGCTCAGGGATTCGAACACGACTTTCTTCCCCAGGTTTCACTGGGGGAAATGTCCCTGAATCCCCGCTGTGTTTGTGGGATCGCCCAGCTTTGCGTGGTGCGTGCTCCCGGCAGGGCTGAGCAGGGAACAGCGAACTCCCCCCGAGCCCCCAGGGAAAGGTGAGCGCCCCCCGAACGGGCACAGCCGGGAGCCGAGGGCACATCCTGGGCTGCGGGTGCTGAGTGCCCCGGCTCTGCCCCCCTCAAGCCTTTGCCCAGCGCTCAGAAGGGCTGCACCCTCCTTCATTTCAATGCTCCGGCCGCGCGTCCTTTGCTCCCCGGGCAGGAGGAGCCTTCCCCGGGCTGCAGGGAGCGCCGCCGCGGGCGAGCGGAGCGGGGTTGGGGCTTGCGGGTCAAAAGGCACAGATCTTTAGCTCTCGGCACGGGAACCGCCTTTGGGAATTGCGGGATGCTCTCCCCAATGCCGTAAACAGCTTCTTCCTTTTTTTTTTTTTTTTTTTTTTTTTTTCCCCTTGTTTGTTTTCTTTTTCCCCCGCCTCATGTTCAGTGTTTGCCAAGCGAAAGAGGGATAGACAGAAACAGCGGCGTGCCAGATTCTGCCTACATCTTTCCCACAGCCTCTCCTAACCCCGAACTCTTCCGACACTTTGTATTCACCGTCTCACTTGACTGCCACAAGAAACCCACTGTAGGAAGAGGGGCTTCCTGTGAGCCGAGCCCCGTTTCCATGGTGCGGAGTTTTCCACTTAAAAATAAATTCCCGTTCCGCGGAGTTTTCCGCGCAGCCCCGCGGACCTGCCCCTGCCCGGGGGTAGCGGCAAACGCGTCCCGCATCCCCCCAGTCCCCCTCCGGAGCCACGGCCGCCCTGCGCTCCGAGCCGGGACACTCCGCACCCCTCGGCACAGATTTTAGGGTCACCGAACCCTTCCTGCGGCGGGGACAGAGGTGCCCGCCCGGCTTTGGGGGCCCCTCGCAGCGTGTCCCGCGGAGCGCCCGGAGCCGACACCCCGCGGGCTCCGGGGATGCTCCGCCGGGATCCCCGCGCCCGACTTCCCCGGCACCGCTCACCGGGGCGAACTTTGGCCAGCGGAGCCCCGGCAGCGCAGCGTCCCCGGGCATCCCGAGCATCCCNGGGCGGCCCCGGGCGGGGCCAGGCGGCTCCGGGCTCCGCGCGCGCTCGGGGACACGCGCGCGCACTCGGGGACACGCGCGCGCACACGCACAGGGACAGGGACAGGGACAAGCCCTGGAACGGCTGCCCAGGGAGGGCGCGTAGGAGTCTCCATCGCCGGGGACATCCCAAACCCACCCGGACGCGTGCCTGTGTCACCCGCTCCAGGCGGCGACAGGGGTTCAGTCTGGACGCTCTCCAGAGGTCCCCTCCAAGCCCAGCCATGCTGGGATTCTGGGATTCCGCGCTTCTGGGACAGGGAGAGCGGCAGAGCTGTCCCTGCCGCCGTCCCTCCAGCCCCCGCGGGTCCCTCCCCGCAGCCCCTCCTCGGCACAGGAGAAGCTTGTCCCCCCGTGCCCTCCAGCCCCGCAGCTCCTGATTTTTTTGCCCTCCCGGTGCTTTTCCCGGGGCTTTGGAGGGATGTCCCGTGCGGGGCGGCTCTGTCCCGGAGCGCCTGGCGTGGGACAGGGTGANGGCAGCGCAGCGTCCCCGGGCATCCCGAGCATCCCTGAACATCCCCGAGCATCCCCGGGCATCCCGAGCATCCCCGAGCATCCCGAGCATCCCGAGCACCCCCGAGCATCCCCGGCTCCGGAGCGGCGGCTGCGCCGAGCGGGAGCCGCGCGGGTCCCGCTGCCGCCCGGGCGAGCTCCCCGCGGCCCGGGAGATCCCGGAGCCCCCGCCCGGCCCCGGCGGCACTCACCGANGAGCGGCAGAGCTGTCCCTGCCGCCGTCCCTCCAGCCCCCGCGGGTCCCTCCCCGCAGCCCCTCCTCGGCACAGGAGAAGCTTGTCCCCCCGTGCCCTCCAGCCCCGCAGCTCCTGATTTTTTTGCCCTCCCGGTGCTTTTCCCGGGGCTTTGGAGGGATGTCCCGTGCGGGGCGGCTCTGTCCCGGAGCGCCTGGCGTGGGACAGGGTGACACGGACAGGTCTGCGGGCTGAGGGACAGCCCTGGGACCAGGAGGGAGGAAGCACCTTCAGCAGCGTGCCAAGCAAGGGACAGGCGATGTGTCCCCTCAGAGCCTGTCCCCAGGCGTGGCAGGAGCCTCACGGGGGGACAGCAGGGCTGCGGCCAGGTGTCCACAGAGCGGTGAATGCTCGAGGCTCATTTTGAACTCCCAGTCACAAGGATTATAACATCCCCTGGCCTTGGTTTGGCCACCAGATCGCTTTCCCCTGGTGACTCGGAGTTCTCGAGTTAATGTTTAAATTTGGTTTTTGCGGGTTCAGTGGTACTCGGAGTGCTCCACCATAAAGCAAACATATGGGTCCTGAGCTGCTCCGAAAAAAGAAAACCCCACCAGAGGAGGACGACTCCCACCTAGCAACAGAACTGAAACTGCACAGCTGAGATCCAAAACTGAAATCATTTAGATTTGTTTACTTAGTATTCCTCTCCAGCCTGCCTAACTATTGTTGCACAAATTAACTCCTCCGAGCAGCGGCAGCACACGCTGGAGTGCGATGGAAGGAAAAGCACCCACACGATGTCTCCCTCAAAGGGATCCCGAAAGAGCTGCCTCCTGTGTGCAGAGCAGTCGAGGCTGGGCAGGGCTTCCCAGGGCTGCGATTCCCGGGCAGGATTCCAGCCAGAGCCGCACCTGGCATTTCCCAGGCGCGTTTTGGGGTTGGGGCAGTGGCGGCGCGGTCCCCTTTAACTCCCTGCAGGTGCGGTGTAACCTGAGCTTAGGCCTGCTCAGGAGCACCTGGGCTCGGCTCTGAGCTTAGCATAAAGCCCAGTCCGCTCTCGGGAGCTCCTGCTTTCCTCATGCTGGAACGCGCTCCTGTGCCCTGGATGGCACAACTTTCCTGTCCTACGCTTTCGAGGGAGTGCCGACCCCAGAAGCGGCCGGGATGCGCCATCGCTGTGCCCGAAGCCCGGCCCTTGGGGACCTTTGCTCTCTCCCGGGCCACCAGGGTGTGACCAGCAATCGCCCGCCCCTCAGGAGGTGCAAAGACATCCAGAGTGAGTGTTTCACCCACCTCCGAGGAGGGTTTTTCCACTTGCACTTTTTTTTTTTTGCAAGTTTTTTTATCTTGCACTAACTGTGTCTGTGTGTGTGCCCACCCTTGGCCTTATGTCATAGCAAATCTGGGAGTTCAGTAAAGTTATACTTCTAATTTAGCCTAAATGCTGCTAAGTATTGTTCCTGTTAGATTGTTGTGGTTAAGCTATAAATTAAGGTGTAAGTTAAGTTAAAGTGATGCTGAGTTTAAGTGTTGTTGTGCTTTCCGTCCTTGTTTACACTCCACACACACACACCCCCCTAGGTAGTTTCAGTTCATTCCTGCTTTGATTGCCTGGATTTTGTTTGGGTTTGTTGTTGCTTGCTTTCCTTGTTGTGCCTCAGCTGGCCTTTGTGAGTAGAGTGAATCTTGCCAGAGAACCTGTTGTGCTTTGTAGTGTAATATTAATTCTGACTTTTCCTCATACCCTGGATTTTTTCAGCGATCTCAAGCACACTTGTTTGGGTCAGAGCCCCACTGTGCATTTCTCAGGCATGTTTTGGGGGGTCACAGCCCCAGTTTGTATTTCTCAGGCATGTTTTGGGGGGGTAAGAGCCCCACTGTGCATTTCTCAGGCATGTTTTGGGGGGTCAGAGCCCCACTGTGCATTTCTCAGGCATGTTTTGGGGGGTCAGAGCCCCACTATGCATTTCTCAGGCATGTTTTGGGGGGATAAGAGCCCCAATTTGCATTTCTCAGGCATATTTTGGGGGGGTCAGAGCCCCACTGCGCATTTCTCAGGCATGTTTTGGGGGGTCAGAGCCCCACTGTGCATTTCTCAGGCATGTTTTGGGGGGTCACAGCCCCAGTTTGTATTTCTCAGGCATGTTTTGGGGGGGTAAGAGCCCCACTGTGCATTTCTCAGGCATGTTTTGGGGGGGTCAGCGCCCCACTGTGCATTTCTCAGGCATGTTTTGGGGGGGTCAGCGCCCCACTGTGCATTTCTCAGGCATGTTTTGGGGGGGTCAGCGCCCCACTGTGCATTTCTCAGGCATGTTTTGGGGGGGTCAGCGCCCCACTGTGCATTTCTCAGGCATGTTTTGGGGGGGTCAGCGCCCCACTGTGCATTTCTCAGGCATGTTTTGGGGGGGTCAGCGCCCCACTGTGCATTTCTCAGGCATGTTTTGGTGGGTCAGAGCCCCAGTTTGCATTTCTCCCTGCATGTTTTGGGTTCTCTAGGGACACTTTCCCCTGAAATGAGCAATGTTGATTTCTTGTTTGTTTTCCTGAGGGTAAACATGTAGCATGTTGATATTACCAATGTTGACAGAGTCCTTTGCACAGGAATTTGAAGTCTTTACTCTTGTTCCACAACGTGGAATTCCATTGGATGCAATGTGTGATTATTAGACAAATTACAGTTTGTATAATATTGATAGGCTGATAGCTAACACCTTGTTTGATATCAGGGCCTCATGACTGAATTTGGGGATGTAAAACACCTTTTTCCTACTCTGTATCCTTCCAGAATTCTGGTTTGAGTTTGGAAGCAGCCACAATGTCAGAAAAACAAGTGTATTCTAACATGTTGGGAAATGTGGAAGTTTTAATTAAAAAACCTGGCAGTTTTCTCGATTTCTTGGTCAAGTTCTGAGAAATTTTAACTCTGTTGCCCTCAGGACTTTAACCAGGCCTTACCCAGCTTAAGGTACTACAGAATATTTTAGTAAATTTTTCCCCTCTCTCTTTAACTGCATGTGACCAAAACACCCCTGAGTTCCATGTGAGGAGGTAAAATTAGTTTTTAAACTCAAAAATGTTAAGCCCCAAGTACTTTTGCTGGAGCCCCATAACACATAAGAAAGCAAATACAAATGAAAAGATCACTGTGATCATGGCAAGTTCAAACATCACATTTTAAAAAGCTCTTTTTGGCTGAAGTGCTTTATTTCTGTCCCCAGAGCCATAAAAGCAGTCCCTTTTTCACTGAAAATGCCACAGTGAAGCTCAGAGCAGACCTGCCCTGACCTCCCCCACTAGCCAGGGCAGCAGAACTGCCTCTCCCTGAGCGGGGGGGCCTCCCTGCCCCACAATATTCAGCTAAAAGGCACAAATAACCCAAATAAACACAACCACTGCAAACCGTTCCCAGCCTGAGCCCTGCTGGGGTTTTTCTCCGGTGTGGGATACACCAGAGAGTTTTGGGAAAGAGCCCCCCCTGTACATACACAGAGAATTCCGGCACATCCTGCATCCAGGAAGGGACTTCTGTTAAATTCTGTCCAATTCTGCTTGGTCACACTCACAGGAACCTGGAAAGTTCCATAAAATGGGTGGGAACCTCCAGCCTCTGACCAAGGGCAGAATTTCTGCTCCCTGGAGCTCTTCCCACAGTTCCTCTTTACAGGGGAAATAAACCCCCAAACCAACAACCTTTTAGCAGATAATGAGGGAGGGAGAAGAGTTCATCTAATGTTTTTATTCCACTGCTCTGTTTTCCCAGTGCATATTTCTCTTTTCTGCCATTAGTTACTATTAATTTGAGCAAGCTAGTGGGGTAAATTGAAGACTGTCCCAAATCTCTGCCAGCATCATTTCAATGTGTCCCAACTCATTTTCCTTCTTCCACACTTATTTCAAAAGAGTGACTTAAATCTTAACAAGAGAGTATTTAACTTTATTAACTCTGTTCACCCTGGTCCTGGCATTGTAGACCCTTTTCCACTCATCCACAGATGTGGGACAGGATTTTGGAAAAAAAAAATGTTCCACTGCTTAGGAACTACTAAAAGCTTGCTCACAAGTGGGAATGTTTCAATTTAAGCATGTGGAATATATGCTTTGATAGCCCATATCATCATTTACATAGCACCTGGCAAAATGAAACCCACAGGCAGCTGCAGTTTTTGGGTTTAAATCTCTGCATTCGAAGGATGACTCTGTGAATGTTTTGTCTCTCCCTTGGCATTTACATGATCTATTTTATATACCCACACACAATAAAATACGTGATAACAACAATAGATGTGGTATTGAGGATGTTTTAAACAGGTTTAAATTTATGTGTGTCAGCACACAGCTGAAAGGATACGTAGAATATTTTAAGATCTGTGTATTGCATGTATATAAAATATCATCTGTGTGTACTCTATCTATAAATGTGTCACTTTACTCCTGTGAGCTGGATCCGAGGAGGGAAGGTGAGGGGAGTGGGGAGGCAGGAATTCTTTGGCAGGGATGTGTCTGGGAACATCCTGTTCCTGTGGCTGCCCCCCGTGGGCAGGGAGCCCCTGGGCTGGGGGCAGAGGCTGGCACGTGGCAGGGAGGAAGGAGAAGGATTTTATTCCTTGGAGAAAGAAGAGGGAGTTTAATTTGTAATCCCATTTGTGGTGCAGCCTGAGGAGCCCCTGGGTTTTATGATTGCTCAGTGACCCTTGCCAGGGCTCAGCAAGGCCAGAGCTCAGCCTGGAGCCTTGGTGTCCCAGCCCCAGCAAGCACAGACAGCCTGCCAGGGAATCCTGGTCCTTCCTGGTGGTCCTGCTGGGGCTGGGGCTGGCCATTCCCTGCC
>VYZP01055614.1:0-22157 GCA_013400635.1 Hypocryptadius cinnamomeus
GGGATGGGGCAGCCACAGCTTCTCTGGGAAGGATTTCCTCCCAATATCCCATCTAACCCTGCTCTCAGTTTTCAGTCCTTTCCTCCCTGTCTGCTCACTCCATGCTCTTGGTAAATAGGGCAGGGGAATAACTGTGTGGTGCTGCTTCCCTTTTGGAAGGGGTGGTAGGGGAGGGAAAATATCACTGTGCCACCAGATAAATCCTTCTGGAGTTCCATGTTCTGTCAACCTATCCTAGAAATATTTAGCAGGATTTCAAAGGCTTGGAGCTTGGCAGAAGAGATCACCTCCTGCATGGGTCAGCAAGAGGTGATTAATGGTTGGACTCCGTGATCTTAGAGATCTTTTCTAGCTTAAACAATTTAATAATTCTAAAATCAATTCAGAGTCTTCAGTTTAAAAAAGGCCACATGCAAAGCAACACCTCCCACAGGATTTCAGTGCTGTGTGAAAAGGTTGGATAGACTGGGATCCATCCTGGATGAACCCAGCAGATCACAGCCTGTACAATAACATTTGCCTGTTCTTTTCCAGGTTATCCTGAGTCAGGCCCGAGGGCTGTACAAGAGGTTTGTGAACTCCACAGGATTCCTGGGGGATCAGCAGTGGGCCATGATTAAGATGGTGGAACAACGGGTGGTTTTTTACCCCATTGCCTTCTTCTGCTGCTGGGCCCCAGGTGAGCAGAGAGTTCCTCCCACAGCATCCCCCTGTGGAACCCCAGAGAGGTGGGGTTAACCTCACCCTCTCATCCATCCCTTTCCACAGCTGTCCTCCTTGGAATGTTGAAATTGACTGCTTCAACAACCAGCAAAATCTACATGGCTCTGCTGATCCTGCAGGTAAATGTCTGCCCCTGCAGCCTCCTGCCTTCTCACCTTGAGTCTCCTGCCCTGCATCCCTGCTGGATGCAGCTGGACAAGGATCTCTGCTGTGTGAGCTCTGATTTATGTTTTTGCTTGGCAAAGATCTTGGTTTGGTGGTTTATGTTTTTCACAGGCTTGAAAAGGTCTCAGTACCCAAAATCCCAGCACCACAACAGTTTAGTGGTGAACAGAGTGCTGGGTGGATGTTTGGACTTGGTGACCTCAAAGGTCTTTTCCAACTTCACTGATTCTGTGGTCATGGAAAATGTGGCAAATAGGACTGGAAAGGATCCCCAGAAATTGGTTTTGTTTTTCCTATGTCCCTAAGTCTGTGATTCCTTAATAACACTTGTCCAGCTCCTTCCTGTGCCTGAGGGAGAAGTTAGACATTTTATTAAATTATATAGTTATTGTATTTATTTAATATATAAACATACATAAAATATATTCTCTATTTGTATAGCATTTATATTTAACTAGATTAAACATTTATTAAAATAACAGCACAATTTCTCTATCACACGGAAGATAAAATCCTGCTGGGAGGGGGAGGTTTTCCAGGGATCCCAGAGCACGGAGCAGTGCTGGGATCCCTGATTCCCCCGTGCTCTTTCCCAGGCTCTCACCGCAGCTTCCCAGGGGCTCCTGAACTGCCTGGTGTACGGCTGGACCCAGCACGTGTTCCTGTCCCTGAAGCGCGGCTCCCGCCGGGACGTGGACACGCAGACCCCGCTCCTGCGCTCCCAGAAGAAGTTCTACTCCAGCACGGCCCCCGCCGGCCCGCCCGACACCGCGGGCTCCTCCTCCACCCTGCTCTGATGCAGCCCTGCCTGGAAGGAGAGAGGCAGACTCCTTCCATCTCCTCCAGAGCCGGGATGGAACTGTCCCTCGGGCAGCACAGCCCGAGCCCCAGTGCTCAGTGGACATAGTTATTTATTTGATGGATTCTTTCAGCGTGGTAAATCTTTAGTCCAGACTTTCTCCTCCAGGAAATATCCCTAGAAATGCAGCAAACCACGTGTAAAGGCTCAGAGACCTGGTCCAGCTCCACGGAGGTTGAGCAGAGGAGCTTTTACTTTGTTTTATTTCTCCAAGTCATTGCCTTTACAAATTAACAAAAAGCAAAATGAGTATTTTTCAATCTCTGCCTTTTAATTCACTGTAACCGTGAGAATTTGGACCACCCTAAGAACCAATTGCAGGGAGTGAAGAATTGCAAAGGACAAAACCTGCCTGGAATTTCTGCACATTTCCCTTTCCTTCTTCCTGCCAACTCCTGCTCAGCCACAGTACTCCCAAAAATCAGCTGCTTCGACCGTGTGGAGCATCCCTCATGAACCAGGTGAGCAGGACTTTGTCTGAATCTCTCTTTGCAGTTCCAGATGTTCACATGAATTATTTACTGAGGTCCCACCATTCTATAGGAAATAAACCAGGTCTTAAGCTGTGTTGAAAACAACTCTTTACCTTTACACTCTTTATTTTCCAACATCTTCACTTTTTGGGTCCAACCCAAATTTTTCTCATAGCAGGTTAGACAAGAAGAGGAAATACTCCAGCTTTGTGTAATTAACTTACACAACATCACTATGTAAACTCTGGGCAAGTCACACAAGGGCCCTGGAGGTTTGGTCAATGACTTATTTTCTCCTACAGTGAGATTGAGTGCAACAATTCAATTTTGCTGTTCTAGAGGATAAAACCAAAGTTTTCAGCCATCTTCTTCCACCTGGTCCTTCAAATCCTCCTCTAACTCCAAAGTTTGGACATGGTTGACTCAGTGTTTCTCCAGCCCTACTTCAGAGGCAAATATTCCATGGGGAGGATGGGATTCGTGCCCTGGCACTGGCAGGGCATGAAACACACCCAGTCTCATCCCTGAGAGCCTCCTGCACCCTCCTGGGACTGGCTCCATTTGTGGAGCCAATGCAATTTGTTTAAAAGGGGATTAAGGCTTCCTAAGTGATGGAAGATTACCCAGGAAACAATGATTGGATTGCTAATGGAGCATCAGAGCTGGCAGTGGGTGCTGACACATTCCCAGGGCTCCTCAGACAGCTCAGCAGTCCCTCAGTGTTTGTTTGAGGGGAGTTTCCTTGCTGGAAAGAGCCATTCCATGGGCACTCACAGCTGGGTTGGCTGCTCTAAGGGCTCCCAGGAAATTATTCCCTCAGTCCCTTTCCCAGTCTGGAGGCTCTGAGGATCTCTCACCACCCAACCCACTCTGAACTCCCCTAAGGCACCAAGCAGAGGGAGGTTCTCTTACAAGGAAGGAGCCTGAGCCCTCACAACTGCCCCATCTTGTGTCCTGAAATGCTCCAGGCCAAGGGTGTGTCTGGTTCCTGTCACCAAGTCAAGCCCTGCTCAAGGATAACAAAACCATTTCCAGAGGCAGGAAGGGCCCAAGTGCCAAGTGAGGCTCTGTGTCCAGAGAGGTGAGGGAAGCACTCCCTGTCCCTGGAAAAGCACAGGGCCATCAGCAACACAGGCAGATCCACTTCTCACCACCCAGCGTCCCCCAGTGCCAGCAGGGCTCCCACCTCAACCACCTGCAAGGAGCATCAGCCCAGAGGATCTGGGTCCTATTCCCAGTGTCCCTGGAGCCAGAAGCACTCATCCCTCCCTCCCCTGACTGCCCAGTCCAACCCCACAGCCCTCAGGGGTTAACTGGGAGCACTGGGCAGGTGCTGCTGCCATCTGATGGAAAGCTGGGCTTAAAAAAAGCAATTTTGGGTTATGTTGCCAAGCAGAGCCCAGGATTTCCTAGGGATTTATCCAGCCTCTCCTGACATCTCAAATCCTCATTCAAGTGCTTATTCCCATGGATAAGGGAGGTGGGATGGGGGGGCTGAGGGTGGCAGAATAATTGAATCTCTAAGGCTGGAAAAGCTCTCTAAGACCATCAAATCTAAAAATGAACCCAGCACCACTGTGCTCACCACTAACCACATCCCCAAGTGCTGCATCCACACCTTCTGGACACTTCCAGGGAAAAGCAGGGTGGCAGGAGAATCCTGCTGCTCTTCCCTCCTGCTCCTTCCTTCTCTCCTGCAGGGATTTGGGAACCAAACAGAAGCAGCCAGGAACTTTTGAGTTTAGTAAAATCATTTATATACAGGATGGGTAATATTTACAATGTAATACTGATCCAAAAGGAACTAACAGGGAACACAGAGAGGAGAAATGAGAACATTTTAACACACAGGAGTTAAACATGGGGACAGACTTGGGTTTCCAAAAGAAAATCCAGAAGTAATGACAGCAAAACTTTGACATGTTGCTATTTCCAATCAAAATCTCTTTCACTAATCAGGTTCTCCTAATTTTAATATATATAGAAAAGCTTCAAATAATCAAGTCACAGGAGAAGCCAGTTATACAGAAAATTTTGAAAAGGTCAAATGATTTCAGACATTTTTCTTCATTTAAATAAAATTCTAAAAAAACCCAAAACCCAACAACCTCCAGAGCTTTCCCACATATTTTTAGTGTTTGTACAAAGAAATTCTTCTTTGATCCCACACTTCCAGCTCGAGATATTTACAATATTCACAGTCTGCTATAAAGGATCAGTAGATTTATTACCAAGTCAAGCCTCAGAGAATCAAGACAAGGTGTCTTGCACTTGCTTCAACTGAAAAATAAACTAAACACAGGAAGGAGAAAGTCAAATGCTACTTTCAAACACATAAATGAATCCATTAAAGTTATTGAACTTTGAAACGTAAAACAGAACTTTTCCAAGAGTAAAAAAAATCAACTTTCTCATAGAAACAAGACCATTTGACCTTGAGTCTTCAAATTGTGTTTTCTTAATCTGTCCCTCCTCCCTCTACTTCAAATCAGGCCCTTCTTATTTATCACAGACAAGAAAATGTAGATTAAATCCATCAAAAGTAGTTCCTTGTGGCAAAAGCCCTTGGAAATTTGTACAAATGTTCCCACCTCAGGATCAGCAGCACTTGAGGGATGAAGAAAAGGAGGAATCCTCTAACACACATCAGATCCCACCTTCCCCTCTGACTGCACTTCCAACAAATTCTGACTCCCAAAAAACTGCCTGAGGATTTTCCTCCTGGGAGGGCAGAGTCACAAAGTGCTTTTGGAGGGGATTTTTTGCTCTGCCATTCAAACAAAGGTGATTTCCTCGTTTCCATCTCTATCTGTCACACTTGAATGTTTCAATTTGCCAGAAAGACATGGATTTCAAGTTCAAAATGAAACCATTTCAAGACATGACCTAGAATTACAGCAAGGACAGAAATGCACATAACAGGGCTTGGTGGTACAGCCAAAAAAGTGACAAAAACTCTCATTTTTTTGCAAATTCTCTTCAGTTTTCATCAACAGGTCAGTGCACAAATATTCCAGGTAGTGTCAGAGGTACAATTCCAGCTCACACAAACACTCCCTGCTCCCATCAGAGGATGGATAAGCGGGGACTGTTCTTGCCCTGCAATAGATCAGGCATTGGAAAACTGTCCACAGGATTAAGGAAAGCTGACAGAGAACAGGAAACAAAGCATCTCCTTCATGTAGAAAAAACAAGTCACTGTTTAGAAAATTGTATAGAAAGAGTCAGACACTGCTTTGCCATCCAGCTAAAGCTGCAAGGAAATTTTGGTATAGAAAAGAGACAAAAAAAGAACAAGGCTGGACTTTTGTAGGAGAGAATTCATGGCTCAGGTCTGTCAATGTAAACCCAAAAATGGATGAGCTGTGAAAGACAACAACGTTCAGGAGTGGTCACTGATGGCCCTGGGTTGGCACTTCAGTCTGCAGACCAAACTCACCCGATGTCTGCATGGATTTGGTACCAAAATAGCTCTATAAAAAGCCTCCGCCCGATCTCCAAAGAAAGAGAAGCAGAAAAGGTAGAAAACTAGAACTATGTACAGATTCTTGCCATTGGTTTGCTTTATCAGGATTTAAAAAAGCAGCTTTTGGAGCCAATGTTCCAGACTAGAGTAAGAACCTGCCCTGGGGAGCAGGGAGCAGCCCTGCAGTTGTGGCTCCCCCAAGAAGGAGCTCGAAGGCATCAGAGATGGGAATTTGGGCTCCAGAGACAAATCCCAGGGGTTGTCCAGAGCACTGGGAGCCTGCCTGGGAGCAGCTCTGCCAAACAAGAGGACAAGTCAGAACCCAAGCCTTGGATCTTCTAGGAAGGAAAGAATGGGAATATGGAGGTGGATCCCAAACAAAGAAAGCCCAGGCTGGTCTCAGTCCATAGAAGATCCCACCATGGAAATTAAAAGAACTTGTGCATAAGGACTTGAACATTCTTCTGTTCTGCTCTTGGACAAAGTGAGAAAAAGAAGAGTTTTGTGCTGAATGGCTGATTCAGCCTTAAAAAAGCTCTGAGGAAGATGAGGAGAAAGAAAGAGAGGAGGTTAAGCCTTAAAGAAGGTCTGAGGGAGATGGGGAAGATGACAAAAAAAGAGAGTCACTGCTCAGAACTGAAAATTTCAGCAAGCACATGGCCTCAGGTGCCTGGGCCAGGCACCAAGCCAAACTGAAGGGTATTTAATTGATTTTTCTCTACCTAAAGATCTGGAATTTAGGTGCCAAGGGGAGCTGTGAATTTGCATTTCACAGCACTTGCTTCAAGTACTCACTGAGCAGGGGCTTGAGAAACTGTGGCTCTCCTTCATATACAGTCACTGCAGGGGCTGGATGTGGCAGGTGAAAGGCAGCTTCTGCAACTGGTTATTAAGAAAAAGAATGGTTTTTAACAATAAAATCCACCCCATTTGTGGGGCTCATGATTAACAGTACATAAGTGATCATATATACCTCGAGGAACTGAGTTTTAAAAAAATATTACAGTACCAATGATTTTTTTTTGTATCTACAACTATACAGCATTTTCAAGCAGTATGGAAATTTAATGAAATAATTATGATTTATTAATTTACATAAAAATACTTTTTACAGTTAAAGAATAAATCTTAAATGGTAAAAAAAATAAGATTAAGAAGCTCCAGCTATTGAGAGTCGTGGGAATTTGTCTGCTCTTCAATCACTTGTTTGACGATTTCTGCCAGTTTTAGTCGATCCACTTTGTCTGTGAATCCTCTGCCTGGAAGAGAAAAAAACGGAATCAGCTGGAGCTGAGCACAAGGAGGAAAGCAATCCCAGCTGGAATTAAACAATGCTTCACACACACTTAGGGCAACAGCAGCACAGGATCCAAAAGAACTTACAGACCATGGTTCTGTTGGAAAAATGGAGCAATTAAAGATCTCAATGAAAGCCAAGCAAATAGGAGAGAGGAGGAAGCAGGATGAAGCCCTTGTGAAGCTGGCTGATGCTCCTGGTCCCTTACATCCATCAGCACCTGCTCCTGGGGGCTGACACCTCTGCCTCTTCTGTCCAGGAGCCACCTGAGCATTCCAAGGTGCCTGTCCTGGTTTCATTCTGCTTTCCACCCAAGCTGAGCTGCAGAGCTGACAGGGAGGAGCAGCCTTCAGCAAAAAGAGGGAGTAAACAGCTGGATGGAAAGCAGCAAAAAGAGGGAGTAAACAGCTGGATGGAAAGCAGCTCAACACAGCTGAAGAGGTTCCTAAAAGGATCACAGAATGCTGGAATAGTTGGAAAGGACCTTAAAGGTCATCTGGGCAGGGACACCTTCCACTATCCCAGGTTGCTCCAAGCCCTGTCCAACCCCTCCTTGGACACTTCCAGGGATGGGGCAGCCACAGCTTCTCTGGGCAACCTGTCCAGGGCCTCCCCACCCTCAAAGGGAAGGGTTTTTTGCATATATCCCATCTATCCCTGCCTTCTGGCAGTTTAAAATTCCCCCTTTTCTATCATGATCCATTTGTGCTGTTACATTCCTGGTGCTTCTGAAAACTCAACCCTGACCCTCAAACAGAAATTTCAAAGCAACATTTTCACCCCCATTTTGGGAACACCAGCTCTGGCAGAAGGGATGAAACATTGTCAAAACCTAAATCAGCCCAAATCCAACATATTTGGGGTTATTTCCACAGCAGGAGAGCAGGAGGTCTGTGCTTCCCCCTTTTCCACATTCCCTGGGGGAGAGCAGGAATTCTCACCATTCCAGCTGAAGCTCTGCAGGGTGTCTCGCAGCAATTTGCACTCCCTGTTGTATTTCCAGGCCTCCTGCATCACTTCATTCAGCTTCTCATCTTCATTCTCTCCTGTTTGGGACAGGAGGGACACAGGAGGTTTGGACTCATGCCTCCCTCAGGGCTCAGCAAACTGGGCAGTTATTCCTGCTGACCCCACACAAACCAGGAAATGGCCTTTAAACCAAATATTCCTGTTTAAAAGTTCTTTTAACAGCTCTGCATGTCACTAAAATTCCACATGAACCCAAATCCCAGCTCAGAGGCTGCCCAGGAGTTTTCTTCCTTCCTCACCACTGACACAGACAGACCCAAAGTCGGGGTCTTGCACATAAAAAGTTCTTAAAAGGTTCTTAAAAGTGGCAACCTTTACCAGCCTGTGGTAGAATGCACTGAGCAATCACATCTCTCAGCTTCTCCAGAGCCACGTTGGAATCATTGCTTCCATTCTCAGGGTCATGGATGTAAACACCATCCTTTGGCTTGGTGCTGCACAAGAACAAGGGGGGAATAATTAGAATTTGGGTGCAGCTCAAGCTCGTTACTTGTTGTGTAACTGCTCCAGTCTAACACAACTCCTTCCCTCTCTGGGAAACTGGGAGACAGGTTCAGCATTAATTATAGTTCTTGTCCTATATTATGAGATGATTTTAAGTATGGAGAAAAAGAAATATTCCTTTAAATTACTTCAAATAAAGGTAATCCTAAAATGTATGAATCTATTTTTCAGATTAACTCAAAGAGAGAGTTTACCTGACTTCTTCAGTAAATAAATGTCAGGACGAGAAAAAAAATCTTGTAATTCTTTCTCCCAGTTTGCCTTATCTTACATGTGACCATCATCCCATAAGGAATCTGTTCAATGCACGAAGTGTCCAACCCTTCCTGCCCTCACTGCCACATCTTGGCAGAAAAACCACACTGTGCCACTATTACTTGTCTGAGCAACACCAGAAGTGTGTTAAACCATCACAACTGAGCCTGTGCCATTCCCAAAGCCACTTCCCAGCCATCCCAGCTGGCTCCACGTTGTCCTTCCAAGCCCAGCTCTGGAGTTACCCCAGGAGTTTCCGCTTGCGCAGGATCGGGTTGTTCACGGAGTGAAGGGGTTTCAGGCTCACTTTGAGGTCTTGGATTCTCATGTTTGCAAGTTGTTCTGCATGAGCCTGTTGGATCCCTGCCACCATGGCCTGGAAAGACAAAAGGGGCACTTGGTGCAACAACATATGGGCAGTGTTTGCCATGGGCGAAAAAAAGAGGCACCAAAATCCAATTTATTTTGGAGATGTGCAAGAAAAATCAGGTTTGCATGAAGCAAGGTATGGTTAGAACTAAAATCAGTGACAAAATATCTCTGGGGGAAACAGGACAAAGGATGATCTCCTTCTCATGCTCACAAGATTGACTGAAATCCCTTTGAGCAGAAATTAAAGGAAACAAGAACTATTTAATTAGTGAGGTCATTGGTGTAGTGGGGATAAAACATGGCCAAAGTTCTTCCACTCTATGGAAGATCCCTCAGGCTCTGCTTTCTGCCATCAGCATGTGGCTGCTCGTTACACCAGTCTGGGAGCATCTCCTTCAAGTTTCATAAATTTCACATTTTATTCCCATTTTCATTTCTGTTTCCCTCTTCCCCCTACAATCTCAGGCTCTCTTAAAGCAGAAGAGAAGCTCCTTATCTGCATAACCCCATGTTAAAAAAGCCCTTCACCCATCCCAGAGCCCTCCTGCTCCTGTGCAACATTTCTGACCAAATAACTGCTGCTCAGACCTTGTCCATCATCAGCTGGGCAGAGGGCAGGATGTTGTCCAGGGCCTCTGTGGAATTGAGCCAGGGATGGTCCAACACCCCCTCAATGGTCAGACGTTCCTCAGGTTTGACCTTCAGCAGCCTGGGGAGGAAAGAATAAATCTCTAAGAAGGAGTTTGTTGATTTACAGAGCATTTAAGCATTTTAAAGGCCAAAAAAGCAGTTTTGCCAAGAGCTCAAACTGCCCCAAAATGAGCCCACAATCTGTCCCAGCTCCCTGACCTTGCTGTGGTTTGATGCTGTCACAGCTCATCCAGGGCAATCCAGCACTCAGGGCAAAGGAAGGTGCTAAAGGCTTTCCTGGGGTACCCCTGTGCTGCTGAATTCCACAGCTGCTGCTCCCAGGTGGGAAATCACCCTCCAGAAGAACTGGAAATGATCCAGGCTGGCACTCTCTGGAAATGCACTCCCAGAGCTCATCCCCAGAACAGGTTACGCTCATGCCAAGGACTCTGGGCATGGAAACTCTGCAGGATTCACTGCTCCCACCATGCCACTCCTCAGCTTCTCTCCCTGAAAAGTCCTCAAGTAATGAACATTTTCATTTTCCAGCTCCCCAAAATAAAAAGCAACTTTATTCCAAGATTGATTTCATGGAGTTTTCAGCAATCTTTTTCTAGCATGAAACCCTGGAAAGAGGATTTGCAGATAAATTTGTGTTCTCATGAAGAGCACAACTAAATAAAAAAAGCAAGATTTCCCACAGAGTGCTGACAAGTCATCCCAAAGTCTGAATGAAAACGGGAATGACTCCATGAGCCTGTCACACTTCCTTAGAGAACTCCAGATCAGCTTCTTGGCTGCAGAGCACAACTGTCTAATGTACCAAGAAAGTGGAAATAACTTGTACAAGATGTCAGCAGCACCACGGGGGAGAGCAGAAATCCCACTTGCTGCCAGCCAGGTTAAGCTCACTTTTGATACCAGCCACGTGCATTCCTTTTCCATGCATTTCCCAAATCCTAAGCCATTATCAAACCCTCATCAAGCTTGAGGTCAGAAATCAGCCTGGATCCATGTGACAACATCCTGAGAGCTGAGTTTCATGGGAATTTTGAAAGACAATGAAACCTTTTGCCTGTGGAATTTCTGTGTGAGAATAAAGAGCTGATCTTGGTATAAAGGAAAGTTAATTTGGTGAAAGGCTGGGGGTTCTCCTGCACAGCTCTAAAAAGGTCCCAGCACCCTCTCCACACAATGTGAATCCTTGGAAAATTTACAGTACATCTCAGGAGCCAGTGACACTTTTCAATTACTTCCCCAACTGATTTTTTTTCCCTATTTATATTGCTTTTATTCTCTCAGTTCCTCTGGTGATGCAAAGGCAGTAAGTCCCTGTCACTTTTTCAAAAATAAGTGAGGTCAAGCCCTAATCAGTGCCACGTTCTTGCTCCCAAACAGACCAAGTCTTTGAAACACTCCCAGCTGAGGGATGTGCCCTGCATGGAAAACAGACTCCATTAGCATTTGGAATAAAACATCCATGCAAAACCTTATCTGAGTCTGGCACCTCATGACAGATCTTAATCTCCCTCTCCATTCTCCTGCCTGACTCTTTTTATGCTGTGCATGATGTGCTCAGGGCTTTAGGGGACAGATTTACTACATTTCATTAAAGGCACTTGATTTTCACAGGAATTCAAAAGTGATCCCAGGGAATCCATGCCAGCTGTGTTATCCTGAAACCCTTCAGTGCTCCCACTCCCCTTGAAGACTCAGTACACAATTCACCTCAACAAAAGAGACATCAACATTGAACACTTGGGCAGGGAAAAAAAAACATTTCCCAGACTTGGTTTATGGTGAATGTAACAGAGAATTTGTCAGCTGGATGAGCTGCAGACAATGCCCACTGCTGGGATAAGGCACTTCCAGGTGCTTTTCCACTCCCTTAACATGGAAACATTCCAATTCCTTAACACAACCACAGAGCAACACAGAGTTTCCTCCAAGGACTCACTTTCTCACAATGTCTTTTGCCATTTCTGAGATCTGGCTCCACTCCTCCTCTGGGAACTCGAAGCTTCCTGTCATGATCTTTTTCCTCATGTCCTTGGGAATCGTCCGGCTGTGGTGCTTGGAGTAAAAGGGGGGGTACCCACACAGCATCACGTAGATAATCACCCCCAGGGACCACAGGTCACAGCTCTGCAAGCAAGGAAAGGGTCACTTTGGGGAGCAGTTTGCAGCAAATAGTGGGGCAGTTCTGATAAAAGTTCTGTGTGATTCCCTGAGGGAACAGAACCAGCTCAGCTCCTCCTCCAGATCCACCTTCGTGGATAAATCCGGCTGCTGTGACAAGGCAGCTCCCTGCTCCAAGCTGAACAACTTCCAGCTGGTTGGGGATTGTCTGGGAACAGCCAGGGCTGCAGAGGTGTGAGAGGTTTACTGCATCTCTCAGGATACCTAAATCCTACCCCCAATCCCATAAAAGAATCCAGTTGTTTACAATGGGAGACTGAAAACAGAACAACCATCCAACAAAGGAACAGCAGGGATATGAAATCAGAGCAGTCTGTGGGGGCAGCCAGGGACAGGAAGGAGCCAGGAGCAGGACTGGACTGCCATGGAAGGACAGAGCACCTGGAAGCTCTCAGTGCCCATTCTGGGCAGCCAGGTGAGTGCCAGGTGCTGCTTTTGCAGAGTCATACCTGGGGACAAGGCCCTTCCCTCAGCAGCCCTTTCACCCAGTGCCACCAGGGCTGCACAGAGCAATTCTTCACAGGAAACATGGAAAGAAAACCACTCCCACCTTAGAGATCACAAATCAAGGGACAAGAGAGGGAAGAAGAAACTCCATATGAAGTTTGGCACATTCTAAGGAGTTCAGAAACAGAATTGTCTGCTACAATCACCAACCTGGCTCTCCAGGATGGAGAGAGGCAGTCAGAGCCCTGAGGAAGGCAGATTTGTGATGCAGACTAATTAATATTTGCTTTAACTCTCTCTGTGAGGCTACTAAATGCTAACACTGCATATCAAATACCTGCTCAGGCATGTGGTGGAATAAACAGCCATCCCTAGAGATGGAATCAGGGCAGATCCTTACTCTGGGATCACAAACCAGATAACTTGAATTAAAACTGACACACCCTGAACACTCAGTGGTTCAAGCACTGCTCAGCCAGCAGGAAACAGTGATGATAATAAGGAGGAAACGTTCTGGAATGCCCATAAAAGATTATGACTGTTCAGGACATTTCCTGAAACGATTTTGCCAAGATTCCAGCAGCTACACAATAAATTCTTGGTTGTTTTCCAGAAGATCCAGGTACAGTTTCTGGCACAGCTGCCTGAACAAGGAATGCTCTGCACACCCAGAAACTCTGGCAGCAGGAAAGAGATTCCCTTTGAACAGAGGTGAAAGAACCTCCCTCATGGCATCACTCCAGCAGAGTCCTTCTACTCTCTCCAAAATCTTGTTCATATTTAGTTCTCCTTAAGAGCATTTGTGTATTTATCCCCCCTTCATTAGAGGATCATTAATTAGGTTTGCACTAAGAGTGCATTTTATTATTTGCTGTATCAGAAGCACCAGTGGAGTGGGGAAGACTTTTAAAGATGTTTCCCAGCTCACCTTGTTGTAAGTGTAAGGGGTTGGAGAGGTGGGGATAATACCAGACTTTTCTTTCTGATGTCTTCTTTGTGCCTCCAATACCTGGTGAGAGGGGAAAGAAAAACAAATAAAAATCCATCTCATGAACAGGTAACACACCCAGCAAAGCCTATGCCAAAGATTCCTGATGATTGTCCATTCAGAAAAATTATTCCAGCTACTGAAGACTACCAAAGTCCAGTTTTTCTCCCTAAGAAAGACTGGAGCTTCTACATGGGGAAAATACTACAATATATAATATTTCAGGGCACTGAAATCTCCAGTTCTGCCTGAATTAAAGCAGTTGCTCAGAAACTCCAACCCCTCCATGCTTGGAACCAGAACCTAAAGTGTGTCTGGAGGGTAACCCAAGCTCAGAGCTGTCCCTTTCTGCCTCTCCCAGCACAAATCCCATCAAATGTGTCCCTTCTGATCCAGTCTGTGGGTTTGGGTTGCAGGGAGCCCCAGCAGGCTCCAGCTGGGAAGGAATTTTATGAATTTTCAGGGCATGCTCTGATCTCTGGATTGCCCTTCCCAGTGATTAAAGGCAGCCCAGCACTGCAATTAAATCTCCATCTGCAGCTGCTTTTCATTTTCTCCAGGACTCCAACACAAAGGACAGGAGAGAGGGGAGAAAGCAGCACTACAAAGAGCAGCTTGTGTGTAATTATAGATTGTGTTTAATGACAGAGAGGCCAGGCCAAGGTGCCCAGGTACCAACCCTCTGCCACTGCCCTTTGTGAGCAACCTTTTCAGAACCTTTTTCTTCCAGCCAAGCCCTTTTTAATGGAATCCTGAATGAGCTTGAGCTGGAAGAAGGGTGGCAAAGCAGGGATTTCTCCAAAGCAGCTGCTTTAATACAGCTAAAGGCCAATTGTCACCATCAGTGCTGAGCAGAGTCTGGGAAATCTGCCTTACCAACAGATTCCTGTGGCACTCCAGCTCCAGAGTGGAGGGATTCCTGCAAGATTCCTGCACTCAGAGCCCTTCCAGGGCAGCAAAGGGAGTTAAAATGATGTGGATATGGAGGCTCAGGCAATAAATGATCCCCCTTTAGCCCAGAGCAGGAACTGGTTGTTACCTGAGGTGCTACATAATAGGGAGTGAACTGGGGTGTCATCAAGTCACCTTGGTCTACTTTGGCAAACCCAAAGTCACACAATTTAACAGGTGCATCCTAAAACAAGGAGAAGAGGCTTTATTAGACAAATCTCATTAAATCAGCTTTTCTAACACAGAATTCTCCCCCTGTCCTCATCTCACCTTTTCCAAACATCCACCTCATGGTATTTATACCCTCACACTCCACCAGGCAGCTGAAAGGTCACAAAGTGATCTTTCAAAACAGAAGTTTTGCTTTTCTGGGTGCTCTGGGCCAGGACTAGCCCCCTCAGGGACTGGGAAAGCACTGAGCCCCTTGCAGAAGGATCACTGCATATCCAGGATGGTGGTGAGCAAGACAGACAAAGAATTGTTTGGATCCATCAAAGCACCTCTAGGCAGAGGGTCAGAACATCCTGATGAGGGGGCAGAGCTGGATTCTGAGTTCAGGTGGAGAACCTGACTCCTATTTAACAGCAGCAGCAGGGACTCACTGCCCTGCAAGGAGATCAGGGGATGGAAAAGCACCAAGTCCATCCAGGTGATTCAATTTTGTCACCAAACCATTTGTGTCTTTTTACCACTACTCAGAGTCACCCTTGAGCCACTTCACAGAATTCAGCAGCAAAGGAATGGCAAATGTTCATCTTACCAGAGAGTTATCCTTGAAGAGGAGATTCTCAGGCTTGAGGTCTCTGTGTGCAATGTTTAGTGAGTGGCAATGCTGCAAAGCCAAAGCTATCTGGAAAAGGGCACAATAAATCAGCTACAATCACTGACCTCCTTCTGCAGCCTGGACATTTATTTCAGCTTTACAAAGGACATTTCCAACCCCAAACCTTTTCACTCCACTTGGGTGGAGTTCTCCTTTAGGACAAGCCTGACCCTGGTGCAGTGAAGTGACAGCTGGGACATGAATCCCACAGAAAACAAAAGCCAGGCTGCCCTGGGCTGCCCAACCTCCTCAGTTTGGGAACTCAAGGCATTGAGAACTCCCCAAAGTGAAGCAAGTGGTGCCAGTGCCCCTCCCCTGCTGTGCCAGGGCTCCAGGGTGCTGCCCCTGCCCAGCAGTTCCACCCTGAACACTCCCAGCAGTGAGTTCTTGCTTCAGGATTCCAGGGAATCATTCAATGCACTTGTTCCTGCCTGGAGATCCAACACTCAGGCAGTTTCATTCTTTAATTTTGGATGGTACTTGCCTGCACTTCAATCATTCTGTGGATATCCCACAGAAATGCATTCCTGGATTATTTCAAGGATGCTTTAGGAACCTGCAATCCAGGCAGGAAAAGCTCCAGGGACTGCACATTTCCAAGTGCAATTCATTTAAAGAAAAGCCAAGGATAAATATTTAAACAGCATTCCTGAGACAGAAGTGAGGCACAGCCTCACAACCCTTATTTGGAAGTATCCCTGCTGGATTCTGTAGGATCCTACCCAAGTTTAGAGTCCTTAAACACCTCCAAATTACTGCCACAAGAGAACTTCACTGCTAATTTAGCTCAGCAATAAATACAAACACATTCCCAGAGAAAATGAGGCAGTGCTGTGAAAAGCTTTAACCATTCCTGGGTACAAGACTAGAATGAAGAACCACCAGAGAAAAGAATTTTAGAGAGACTTTCACATTACAAACTTCATTTCTATAAACATTAAAGCAAAGAGTTACTTGAGACATGAATAACCCAAGTGTACACACAGAATTCAAACCAAAGTCTTGATTTCTGCCAAAGTTTTACAAGTTTTCCCCACCATGTCAGAATCAAACAAACTGTCAAGAATAATTCTGTACTTCCACCTCATTTCTTTGTTGGATGAGACCAAAAAGTACCAGCACAATTAGCATTTCATTAGACACAAGTCAAAGCACAAAAGTAACACAATTTTTTTGTCCCAGGTTCAAACATTCTCTCTCCACCTGAGGGGAACTGGGGATGCCAGCACTGAATTCCACAGAGATCCTTCTGAGAGTCCCACCAGCAACAAAAAACCTGATGGACACCAAAACCCCCTGCAGAAACCACCATGGAGGTTATAAAATCATTCAGGAGTGAGCTGGGAGAGAAAGGGTGAAGGAAAAACAACATTGGAACAAACAGACACAAAATCAGAACAAACAGACACATTCCTTGGTATCTTCCAGGAATTCCACAGCCCAAGCCCAGAACCCAGCCTGAAAACCCCTGGCCCAGAGGAGAGAAATGCCAAGGGGGTCACAGGAGTTCCAGAGCTCAGGAGTCCTGCTGGAGGCAACACTTTTAGGACAAGAAGAATGACAAAGTTCTCTTGGAAGTCTTCTCTAGACCAGGTGTGGAAAAGCAATGTTAAGCACAGCAGACCCAGAGAACAAGCCCACACCTTCAATCCTTCATTCCTAGTAAAGCTTTGGCATTGTCACTTATAACAAAGCAGGCAATGATCATCGGATCAGAACTGAGGAATCTTTTAATTCATCCTTTTTTCCCACCCTTCCAGCCCCAGGAATTGTCCCTACTTTAGCCAGAGCATGATGGATTTGCTGGGACAGGGGGTGACTTGCCTGCTTTGTTACTTGGCTCGCTTGCTTCTCAGTAAAGTGCCGGTGCTGGCTGATTCTGTGGAAGAGCTCTCCCCCTTCCATCATCTCCATTACAATTAGGAGCCGAGCCCTGTTCAAAAGCATTTCATGTTGTTACATTAAAAAATCATCCAAAAGAACAGAATTGCTAAGCTAAGAATGCATATTTCACACAAACACTGCTCTCTCTGTGCTGCTTTCGGGGCTATTTTTTGGTGCTGTCGTTTTGCCTTCCAGTCTAAAACGCTCAGGATTTTCTGGCTCCCAGGAATCTCCAGTTTGCTCCTCCTGATGGGCTCCCACATCCAGCTGGAACAAACTGGACATGGAGACATCCAGCTCCACCCTGGATGGAGCTGGAAGCCATGTGGACGCTCCAAGGGATAACTCTGCCCTCAAGGATTACACAGCACGTGGATGCTTTTGAGTCTGGATCCCCCATTATTTTAATTTACTGCTTTGCTGCCATAAGTATGAAGGATAAAAAATAGGAAGGTGGAGATCAGGGCTGCCAGATCCTCAAGGAATTAACTCCCAGTTCCCACCACACAGCAAAATCAGCTACACCAGAGCCTAAGACAGGTCTCAGCTCTTTCATTCTCCCAGCTCTGATGATTTTCTCCACTAAGATCCTATCAGAAGACAATATTTTTATCCAAATATAATAATGCACCAAAAAAAAAAAAAAATCACTCTGCTCCGTGTTTTCCTGTGTTCATTTTAAGCAGGACAATGCATTGAGAGTTTTCAGTGCTGAATTTCATATTTTTAGAAACAACTCTTTCACACAATGCAGACTGAATCAATGGAAAACCTAAAGAAATGGAGATGCATTTAACACAGGGAATAAAGGAGGCAAAATAATTTAAATACACAAAAGTCAGGGGAAAAAAAAAAACAAGAGCTGCTTGGTCTGCAGGATAATTATTACACCTGGGACCCCCTTGAAATAATAATTTTGTGATTAAAACCAAACCAAAGCAAAGCAAACTCCACTATACCTTGGGCTAAACATGGAAAACAAGCGGTGGGAATGAATCACCCTATGTAATCTTACCTGGGGCTGGATTCATGTGGGAACTGCACACTGTTAGCATAAACTTCAATTATTTGAACAATATTGGGATGTGTTGCACACATCATGTGCAGACGTACCTTGAAGAGAAGGGAAGAGCTGTTACTGCACACAGGGACAGGCACTGAGCCCTGCTGAGCTCGGCATAAAAACACCCCCAAATTTGTGTCAGATTATGGAATCCCACACAGAGCTCTGGGAAAAGCTCAATCTTGGAGCTCTTTACAGAAATTTAAAGACAGAACCAGCTTTAAAGGAGCAATGTAGCACTTCAATGGGAGTGAAAATGAATGAATAAACCTCAAAATTCCATCATGTGGCTGCTTTCATGGCTAAGCACTCACAACAGCTGGAACATCTGAATTAAAGCAGTTGCTCAGAACCTCCAACCCCTCCATGCTTGGAACCAGAACCTAAAGTGTGTCTGGAGGGTAACCCAAGCTCAGAGCTGTCCCTTTCTGCCTCTCCCAGCACAAATCCCATCAAATGTGTCCCTTCTGATCCAGTCTGTGGGTTTGGGTTGCAGGGAGCCCCAGCAGGCTCCAGCTGGGAAGGAACTGGGACCTCCTGTCCCAACATTCAGGAATTTCTGCCACTTTAAAGCTCCCTAGGCTGTTCAATCAAGCCAAGTCTTGGTGCTTTTTGTACACAGGTGATTTTTATGGGAATTTTAAAGGAGAATTTGCTCAGTAACAAGAAACAGAAGTTGCTTAAACCTTGAGGACAATTAATCCTTCTTTAAATTCCCCACAGCTTGGAGGAGTGCCCATCATTCCATAGGCTGACAGTCTGGCACCTCAGGAATTCCCAACCTGTGTCAGGAGCTGCTTTATGTCCTGGCACATGGAAAAATCCATTTCCAGAACAACTTGAAGCATTCTTGGAGCAGTGACATCCAAGAGCGAGACGTGTGGCAACAAAATTCCCTCTCAAACTGGTTCTGCTCCATTACAGGGAGAAGAACAGCTTTAAAACACAGCTCAATTAATTAGAAATAAATTTCTGGATACACAGCCAGCAAATGGGGGTTTGGTGGTGGGGTTTTTATGTTTAAAACATCCCAAGAATTGAAGTTTTTTTGGAGAGAAAAGCAGGAACTGTACCTCATTTCGAGCTTTTGGACGATCGAGGAGGATTTTCAGTGCAAAGCGTTCTTGGGAGGATTTTTTCATGCAGACTCTGGTATTACAGCAACAAAATCATTCAGTCAGCAAGGAGGTTAAAAAGAGACACCTGAAGCAATTGATTTGTAGCTTTGAGTTTGTTCTCCACGTGGGAATTCCCAGGAATGCCCCCAGTCTGGGATACACCCCAGCTCTCACCCTAAATTCAGCCTCAAGAGAGATTTTGGATGGAAATAACCCAAAGCACACCTGAACACCCCCAGTGATGTTGGACTAAATGAAGTGTTTGGAATAGATAAAGTGGTTTGGGAAGGAAATCCTCATTTTGGCTGGATTTTTTCTCTTTTTTCCCCCCCTCATTTAACAATTGAGGAAAGGGACCATGTTTGAAGAGGCAGCCAAAAGAACGAAGCACAAAATTAGTGTTTTAATGAAACAACCCAAAAAAGGATGAGGAGAACCCAGACAGGAAGATAAATGATGGGAAAGACAAAGGGAGCACCCACAACAGCAGCACAGGGGTTTTCCAGCCCAAATTCCCATTCCCTGAAGGGAGAGGCTTTGTTGGAAAAGTGTTTTCCTTCCCAGAAAACACCCAGGGGTGAGAAATCCATGAGGAGCAGGGCTGGGATGCAAAACCAGTGGAAGAGCTGGAAAAACAACTGGGAAAGCAGGGAAGGGGCAGTGGAAGAGCTGGAAAAACAACTGGGAAAGCAGGGAAGGGGCAGTGCAGGGGTCCAGGAGCAATTTCTGTTCTCATTATTCCACAACCAACTCCTGCTCCTGCCTGGCTGTGGTGCCCACACCAGCACAGAGAAGGGAGAAGTTTTTTTCCTCAAATTCCCCCCCAAAAAATACAAAACCCCTCCTGCATGACCCACGTGGGGCAGAGGCATTTGTTGGTTTTAATTTTCCCTGTATCCCATCATCAATTTTAGTAAAATACTCACTGACTCCTCCACAGGGCAGGGACAATCCTGGGGTGCTCCCTTACCTAACAGGCCCACTGATGCCAGCTCCCAGCTTCTGAGTCCAGTTTATGTTGTATTCCTCTAAAATGGAGGTTTCCTGTTCAGGAAGGAGCAGCAGGAGGGAAAACACAGTCAATAAATACATAATAAATAAAATTATTACAGCTTTTAAAAAAACAAACAAACAAACAAACAAACAAAAAAAACCCAGCTCAGCAGATCTGAGTGTAAAACTGCCTGCTGGGGAGTTTGCTTTCCTGAGGAGAATTAAATATAAATATAAATCCTCATGTCATTATTTACCTGATTAAAATTGTTTCTGAGCAGCTGGAATTTCCAAACAGGGTTATTGACAGCAGTAAATGTGATTTTGTGCTTTTAATACCCCAAGTGTACCAAGGGCATCTCTCCCTGACTCAGTTCCAGCTTCCTGCCTATAAATGATCAATCTCAATGAAACAAGGAGCCCATTTCAGCATTAAAATGGGTTTTTTGGGGGTTTTTTGGGTTGTTTTTTAGGGGTTTTTTGGGGGTTTTTTGTTACAGAAAACTGCAGGTTTCAAACCATTGGAACCATCACACTGTAAATTAAACCTTGCTTGATCAATTTTAGATTTTTCTTTGTCCAAATCCACACAAACAGAGCTGGGCTTTGTTAGGCCACACTTGGCTGCTCTCAGGCTTAACCACATCCCAAGGCAGGCTTTAAACCCAGCTCAGAGCTTTGATTGATGCCCTGAGCTGGGCCTTTGTTCCTTTATTAAATTCCTGCCTCTGCTCAGGATAAATCACAGCAAAAGGAGCTGCTGCAACAGCAGCACAAGGAAAAACAATTCCCAGATCCACTGGAAATTCAGGGGAGAGGCCACCCCTGAAGGTTTCTAAAGGGTTGAAAAGGAAGGGGCAGAAATCTCAGTGGATCACAGAAATTTGTGGTGTTCAGGAGGAGCTCAAGGAAATTATCAATTTAACTCAGATAAATTTCACTTGTGAGGAGCCTGTTAGGGAAAAGCTGATTTAATTTATCTGATATTCAGCTGTAGAGAGCTGAAAGCAGCAGGGGTGGGGTGAAAACACAATTTTAGGAGGGCATTAATGAGCTTTTAATTTCTATTTCATATTCTGTGTATTTGCCATTGTTTTAAAGGAAAAAAACCAACAATTTTACATCCTGCACTTTTTAAATTTGGATCCCAACCTTCATCCCAAAGCAGCTTTACAACTCAGAAGGTAAAATGAATAATTAAGTGGTCAAGAAACACAAATGGCACCAAATCCAGGATTTGGGAGGTACTTGCACCTCCCAGCTCAGGAATGGCAGCTCCAACCTCAGCACCAGGAATTCCCAGCATTGCCAGGGAAATGTTCACTCTTTTCCAACCTTAAGAATTCCAGGATTTTGATCCCAAACAGCTGAAAATGCTTCAAAAGCACCAATGTGTTTAAAAACATCCAAGTGTTTCAGCTGGATTTCCTGGGTATGGAATTCCTGGCAATCCAAACTTCCAGGAACCTGAAGCTTCTGATTGATAACAGGAATTTTCAGTGGGAAAAGGGGATGATGATGAGAAATATCCAGAATTCCAGCAAAGTTTCACAGCTCCACGTGGAGCAGCAGCAGAATTCCCTCCCACCAAGGCTGAGCCAAGAATTTGGGAACTACCCCAGCAGGCTGGGATGGTCAGAGCCTGGAAAAGCAGAATTCCCAGGGGAGAAGCAGAACTCCAAAAGGAAAAGCAGCACTCCAAAAGGAAAAGCAGAATTCCCAGGGGAAGAGCAGAATTCCCAAAGGAAAAGCAGCACTCCCAGGGGAAGAGCAGAATTCCAAAAGGAGAAGCAGAATTCCCAGAGGAGAAGCAGAATTACAAAAGGAGAAAGCAGAATTCCCCAAAGGAAAAAGCAGAATTCCAAAAGGAAAAAGCAGAATTCCCCAAAGGAAAAAGCAGAATTCCCCAAAGGAAAAA
>VYZP01055616.1:0-22580 GCA_013400635.1 Hypocryptadius cinnamomeus
ATAGAGATATATATAGATATAGATATATCAAGAGAGAGAATTATATATATATAATTATAATATTTATATATATGTTTGTTTGTTTGATTGTTTATTAAATAGCACTGAAATCACAGCACAAAATTATGCCTATGTGGTAGCTGTACCTAGTCACCTGTGTTCTGCCTACAGATATCAGAACAAATTTGCCTAATTAGCTACTCATATATGTTGCTGTTTATGAACTAAATATAAACAGCGTCGTGTTGTAAAATGCACGAATGTCATATTGATAAACATGAATATCATCTGAGAAAATGTTGTGCAAAGTCATCCTTCTGCTGTAATCAGCACTGGTGAGACATCAGTTTTGGTCAATGTATTTCAAGAAATACATGGATCAGTTTGAAGGAATGCAGAAAGGTTGTAGTGGAGGTGATTAAACGTTTCAAAAACACAACTGGTAAGGAAAAAGTGGAATCCTCTGCTCAGCAGTCTAAAGAGAAGATTTAAGAGACATGCAAGAATCTATAAAAATGTCAAGGAGAGCTAGGAAGACGTTTTCTTGCATTTCTTAATGCAAGAGGTAATAAACTTAAGTTGCTTAAGAGGAGATCTAGTTAGACATTAAGGATCACTTAAGCAGAGTAGAGTACTGGAATAAATTATCTAGGAAGTTCCTGAAATCTTCACCAGCATTTTGTGGTAGGTTAGACATAGATCTGTCAAATATGATTGAAGTCAAAATAATTGGTTGGGCCTGGATACAGAGCGAACAGAGCAACCTTTCAGACCTGTTTGCTGTGTGATTGTTTGATGTATGCTACAGACTTCCTTTCTGACATAAAGGAATTAATTTAATCTCTTTGTGACTCTCTTTATGCTGAATACAATAGTATTGCCAAGCTTTATCTGCCATGCAGCAGTTAAGAAGGTAATTCTGACTGCTGTGGTGAGCTGTTGTGGCTGGCAGCATCAGAAGGCAAAAAACATTTGTGAATTAAAGGCCTAAGTCTGAGAGGTTCTTATGATATCTCAGCTTTCTGTGATCTGTTAACATTCAGGATTATATATCAAGAAAGACCCAGATTCATGTCACAGAAGCATTTCAAAATTATTCCCATAATGACAGTCTGAGTGATTCTGTTCTGTGTATACAAAATAGAAACCAGTTAGTGCAGAACCTGCTATGAAAAACAGCAGCTGTTTGTCTGACCTTAAATTGGTTCCTTTTTTGGGGGATTTTTAGCAAAATGAAGTGGCAGACATCGTGGGGGGGTGCTGGGGAGATATTAGGAATATTTTGGCTTAGCCATGGAATGGTGCAAACTGGTTTAAATGCAACATTCCAGTGCATTCTTCCAAGACAAGTGAAGAGACTGCAAGTAGAAACACTGACAGCTTTAAAAAATTATCCCTACATCTTGTTTCCTCCCCTTTTTAGCAAGGTTTTAACTTTTTCTGAATTCATGGGAGTTCTGTTGGTGTTCCATAAAAGCAAAAATTCTTGAAAATGTGCATTGAAAATGCCACACATGCATACAGATACCTGAAAATCAATGCTGAGTAATTCCTGTGGCTGGATTTCAAACCTAGCTTTTCAATCCCTCAGTGTATGATGGATATCTAAGGATCTCTTTCCCCCCCCAGCTGGACTGAACCCGAACATGAATGTAAATAACATGGACATTACTGGTGGTTTGTCAGTGAAGGACACTTCTCAGTCCCAGTCTCGCCTTCCTCAGTGGACACACCCCAACTCAATGGATAATCTGTCTAGTGCTGCTTCTTCTCTTGACCAGAACTCCAGCAAGCACGGTAATGTCCCCTGGCACCCCCTGCCAGCCTGGCTTTTGGTGATTCCAGCCACAGTGCAATTGGAATTATTTCTCTCATGTTCCTTTTTTGTGTAAGTGCTCACAAATGGTTGGTACCGAGCACCTCTGAGCCCGTGAGATTTTAGAGATGATTTCTGCAGTGAAGGGCTTGCAGCTGTCACTCCCTGCATGCAGTGTAGGAATGTGTTTTTCATGTGTTGAATTTTGTTGATGAGAACATGGAGTTCAAGTAAAACAAGCCTTTAGTGTTGGCAAAACAAGTCCCACAATCTTCCCCTTATTCCAGACCTTCATACCTTCAATCCAAAAAAACTTTACATTGGCTTTCTCCCACAATTTTTCCAGTATCATCAACCTCTCACTGTACAAAGGTATGATGGATTACATAGTTACTCAGCCTAGAGTTAGGGGCAAAAACTTCTTACTTTTCTAGAAGTGATTGCTAATCTGTTTGAACACCTTTATCCTTAACACTTCCAGTATCCTGAGCCAGTTCTTCCTTTATTTCCTGTATCAAATTTATTCTGTTAGAACATGGGACTCCATTAACTTTATATATCCTGGATTTTATTCTGAGCAGCATGAATTACTTCTTTTACAGCAGTTTTTTATTCTGCAAGTAGCTGCACTGCTGATGCCAAATTGTTGTTTGATAGTTTGTAGGAACACGAGAACAGCCATTTCAAATCATCCATCCTGTCAGCACTGAATGCCTAGGGAAGGATGAGATGAGGGATATTCCTTGGTATGCTGCCTCAGCAAGTTCCTATTTACCAACAATGTGATGATTTGAATTACTTAGTCTCTTTTTGGCAGGAATTTAATGCAGAATTCTTTAACTTGAGTGTCTAGATTGTACCAGCAATGTGTCTCTCAGCTGTAATCCCTGCTAAGGCTTCAGATGCCATTAAGCTTGGCTTACTGTGTTTGCATTTTAGTTTTCTTTTTATCTTTGTAATACAGAAAGAAAATTTTTTAAAAAGCAAATAATAACAAAATACATCCTGCTGAAATTCCAAACCCACAATCCCCATGTGACTCCTTGCAGGTGCTATCCCTGGAGGTTTGAGTATTGGTCCTCCGGGAAAGTCCTCCCTCGATGACTCCTACAGCCGCTATGATCTGATGCAGAACAGTGAATCTCCTGCCAGCCCACCTGTAGCTGTTCCTCACAGCTGGTCACGTGCCAAATCCGATAGTGATAAGATTTCCAATGGCTCCAGCATCAACTGGCCCCCAGGTAACTCAATCCAAACGCTGTCGCCCTGATTTTTTAAGTTTTTCTAAGCCTCTGATGTTTACATTCTTGTAACGAACTTTCTCACACACTTTATGTAAATAACTCATTGTTTTGCATTCTTTTATGAAGAGAAATTTGATAGACTGTTGGTTTGTCCAGTGTCTTTGGAGTGGTGGCACTGTCACCCTCCAATCCACTGTCACTTCTGGAAATCTGTAAATGTTGGAGTCAGAAATTAAAAGTGCCTCTTTACCTTGGGAGAGCCGCGTGTCCACGTCGTGTTATTTCATGTCCTGTAGTGACACAAAGCCTTGCTGTTGGGCTGGTGTCCCTCAAACACATTCTTGAGTCCTCCTGATGCCCAGGAGCTGTGGAAAATTACAACTTCACACACTTCCCTTTTTATTGTGTTGGAAACAGAGTTTCACCCAGGAGTGCCATGGAAAGGACTGCAGAATATTGATCCTGAAAACGACCCCGATGTTACTCCTGGCAGTGTTCCCACTGGGCCTACCATAAACACCACGATACAGGATGTGAATCGCTATCTGCTCAAGAGTGGAGGTAAACACACAAACTGCTTCCACATCTGTGCATAATTTATTTTCCCTTCCAAAAAAAGGTTGGCCTCATTTGTTGCAGATATGACATATTTTTTGCATGTGATCCCAATCTAATAGTGCTTCTACTCAGAACTGTCACTGAATATCCAGAAATAATTGTTTGAAAAGAAGGGATTAAGAAGTTTCTTGTTTTCCATGGGAACGTAAATACTTTTATATTGGAAAAGGCTGTGAGATGTAATTTAAACTTCTGTGGTCACTGGAGGTTTTTCTGACCTGTATCACAAGGTTTTGAGCAATATTTTGCTCTCTACACTGCCCATCCTCCTCCATACTTTGTGAAATTCTCAGAAGACTCAATACAAAGTTCCACAGTTGTTGCTGAGACAGCAGGCTTTTGGTACACTAATTAATTGTAGCTTTGTTAGAAGATCAATAAGCAAAATAAATTAGGACTGGTTTATCTCCAAAACCATAAAAGAAAAAAATTGGGAATTGACTAGTAAACTAGTATTTCCCAGTGCTCTTTCCATTCCTTTTGTCTTGGCAGTGCTTACTTCAGAATAAAAAGGGAATTCTATAAAACAAGAAAGCATTGTGACTGTGCTACTTATTAGCTACATGTGCTGGAAGTTGATCAGAGGAAAGGTGGCTTGGTTAATTGTGATCTGAATGCCAAAAATAGCCAAGTTATCTGCACTTTGTCAGAGCACTGCAATTGGCACAGGAATAATATAACCAGGCTGTCCAGAAGGACCTGTCAAAAGTAAAACTGTGGGGTTTGTTTTAACAGTTACATCTGTGATACCAGCACAGATTGTGACCCTCTTGAAGTGGGGGTCCAGCTCTGGGATTGTTACCTCAGGTAAGGGATGTGAAACATGAGGGAAAGGAATGCAGAGTGTTGATTGCCTGCAGTGATTTTGGTTGTCTCTTAGCAAGGAGCAGCCTTTCTTTCATCTGAAATGTGAAGTATTTGGGTAATGAGTAAGGTTGAATTAACTTGAGTGACTCCAAAGTGCTTCCAAGGGGACGGGGTAGGTTTGAAGTTATAAAAAGAAAAGCTGTAAAATGTTTAATTCAGTGACACTTCAAATAGAGTGCACCCAAGAAATACTGCTCAGGCCAGAAGCCTAAACCTACAGAGCTCTACCTGTGAAATCAGATGATATCCAGTACAGGTCTTGCTGCTTTAGAGAAGGAACATGAACTCTGTTGGTGCATAATCTGCCTGGGGAATGAAGAAGTAACTCCTCTCCTTAGAAAGGTCAGCGGAGATGGTCTTAGCAGAAGTAAACAGGCCCTCAAGAGGTCAGACCTTCTGAAAAGCAGTGCCTGTGGCGGTCAGTGTGTGCTTCTTTTCCTCATTAGCTTTTTAGCTTGGTAATAATGGAATTTTAATAAAAAGTATAGTTGCAGAATCTGTTTCTTTATGCTTGTATAACTGCAGCCTGAAGCACAGAGCTTGTGCTGGCAGACAGAGCTGCTCCCCAGGTAGAGGGTCAGGCTGTGGGGTGTGCTGTCCTTGCCCTGTGCACTGAAAAGCAGGTCAAACTTAAGCTTTTGGGTTGATTTTTGCTTTGCCCTGTTTGCTAATGAAGCTTTGGAGGGTCAGCTTCTGTGAGCTGAGAGTTGTAGCCACGAGGAATCAGGACCATTTTCAGCTCTGTGAGCCTTTGAATCTGCTATAATTCCGTAGTTCCTGCCTGGGGAATAGATTATTTCCAGACAGGGCCTGATAGAGTGTTCTATTGCCTTAAACTGATGTCTGTATCAGTGTCCCTTGGAGCACAGGGAGTCTGGTTAAGGTGAAGTTTGGTTGGTTGCTGTTCCAATTGAAAACAAAGGCTGTGTTTTTTATTGAGCTGTGAGGGATGAGACTGTCCTTTTACTCCCTCCCTTCTACCTCAACACAGTGCTCTTTGCTACACAGCTCACCTGCTTTTATTAGTCAGTTAAAGATGTTTCAGTATCACAGCCCATCTCTGTGTGTCAGGAATGATAAGTCACCCAGGATACACACTTGATTTTGTTGGTGGCTAGAGAGAATAATTCCAGCTCTCCTGGTCTTTGCAATGAAGATTTTTGATTTTATGTTCAGTTTCTTTCATTTGCTGCCAGTAAGGAAATTGTATGTGTGCTTAGATAGCTGCTCAGATTGTAAATGATTTACTGAGGTGGTTTTGTGCTATTTCATTTATGTTATCAGTTTGAGAAGAGATTGCTGAAATATATCTTTGCTTTTACTGAAAGTCTGCAAAAATTTAAAGATACTTGTGGGCATTAGGATGTAGGGGAAGTGTTTACCTTGAGTAATTTAGGACAGATCACCCGTGGTAAGAGGTTAGTTTATCATACACATCTCTGCTCATCTACAGTTGCCATTGCCTAAGTCAGCTGGCAGAGGACCTTTATAAATGAAGCCTGTTCCTCTGAGACTTAAACACTGACTTTTTGAGTCGTGTATCTTAAAGGAAATGCAGAATTTACCCTCTGCACTAGAATTGTTCCTGTGCCAGCTTTCTTCTCTTTCCTTCTAAAGACTTCTGCCTCACTTTATCACGCTTCCAGCAACATTTCATTCCTAGACTTCAGAGACTAGGCTATTTAAGGAGAATGCCTTGCATGGTTTGTATTTGCACATAACAGATTTGCTTATGTCACACCAAACATCATTATGCCCATCTTTCTTAGTTGCTTCTCTGCTGGTTCTGCAGGGTCATCCCCAACATCATCTCAGAATGCCACGCTGCCTTCATCGAGTGCCTGGCCGCTTAGTGCCTCCGGCTACAGTAGCTCTTTCAGCAGCATTGCATCTGCACCTAGCATTGCAGGTACGGCCTTTCTGCTTCCACAGCTTCTGCATTCCCAGGAAAAGGCCCTAGGGAGTGCTCTGCCAGTGCTTACAGGAGTGCTGCCCCAGGCAGAAGTGCCTTTGGAGCCCTGTGCTAGGTGGCAGCTCTCCTGGCAGCTCTGCGGTGGGGAGTGGTGGATGGTGAGCCTGGGATTGTGCTGAGGAAAAATGGATTTATTCCACTTGGTGTCACTCTGGCATCAAGATCTTTGGGGGAGGAACACTGCCCAGGGCCTCAGCAGGAATAGACCCTTCCAGGAAGAGCTGATGTGAAATTTGTGTACTCACTGTTAGAAGTGAAACACCTTCAGCTCAGAAAAAGCTTCAGTAGTACCTCCAAGTACTTTCTGCATGGCTCTGGGGGTTGGGTTTGGGGCTCTTCAGTGTCTTTCAATAGTCAAGCCAAAGCCTGGTGCTCCCCTATATGGTTGAGCTTGTGGGTGAGCTAAATAATTACCCCATTTTCTTTACTGAGCTCTAAATTCTGGAGCTTCTTTTTGCAAAACATGGAAACTTTGCTTGCAAACTAGCTACCTAAATATGCAGTTTGTCCCATTCTAAAATAGTGTTGGGCTGTATAGATGGATTAGATAAGAAAATGTTGATCCACTGAAACCCCTACACTTCTCTGAGGGTGCAGCCTCTGGGTCAGGCTGCAGAATGCAAAACAAAAAGGACTTGTTTGGGATGTTTTCCTCCAGTGAAAGGAAAAGAAAGGAGTGGCTTGCTTTTCTTTATCTGCCATGCATTTCTGCTTTATTTGCTGCCTTTTTTTGGTTGTTTTTGCAGTGTCATCTAGTGTTTGTGTTACCCCCATGAGAAGCAGTGACATAGCAGCACCTGGCCTGTGGTGCTGTGCCTGTCTTGGGTGCCCCATCACAGGCTGGGCTGCTCTGAGCTCTCAAACTCAGACTTCCTCCTCTTCTCTCACCATTTTACACTCATTAATGTCCTCATTGTCATTGTCAAATTATTTTTGTCGCTACAGTTTGCCAGAAGATGGGAGAGTGGTTGCCCTTTCACTTAAATTGTTATGATTCAATATGAAATAATTGAGTTAAACGATTTAGATAAATGGAGGCAATTTGGGGAATGTGTGTGTGTGTGACTGAGTCTGGGATTTTGCAACTGGTAAATTTGGCTTTGGGACTCATAAAATTACTCAGTGCCTGCCTGATGTCTTAAAGCACTGAAACTTAAATCTGCCAGTTCTAGTTTTATGAAAATTCACAAGCTCTTTGCATCTTGGACTTTATGAGACCAAATATTTTCTTATTCTCTGCAATCAGCATTAAAACATTAGAGCAGCACAGTCACAGCATCATTTGCTGGGGCAGAAGATGCAGGATTGTGTCCCTTTCAGTCCATTCCAGCCCTCCATGTGCTGCCAATGCTGGTAACAGCAGGACTGGGCTGTGACAGGGAAATTGGGCTCTGATTGCACAGCACATGCTGGTATCAGGAGGAAGGGCTAAAGGTGAATAAAGATTTGTTTTCTTATCCATTATTTAAATCAATTCAGTCTGCCCCTCTGGATGCTGTGTCTGCTGTTCTTGGGTTTGTGTTATCTTATAAAACTTTGTCTTGGCAGTTACAGCAGTAAGAGTTTGAAAACCGATCAGGGAAAGAACAAGCAACAGCAGAAAGTTATAGACTGAAGGGTTATGGTGTGGTCTGATCTTCTGAAGACTTCATTTTTCTCAAAGATACTTGGAAAAAAAGAGTATAGGTTACTTCAAATATTCAGGAATAAAGTTTTGGTTGGTCTTTGATCTTTAGAATTTTAATAATGCATCAGAAGAACATATGGATATACTGAATTCTTTATATTAGGTAAAATGAGTTGTGCAAGAAAAAGTGTTTAAGTCCTCTTAAACCTTCAAGAGAGACAATCTTGAAGTGTTTTATTATAGTTTTGGTGAAATCAGATTTCAAATACCTACATCCATTTTCTGGACTTCTTTCCATGTATCGTCTTTTACAAGAAAACAAAACAATAGATTTTCAAAAGGGAACTTGCATGTAGCAGATAGTGTGAGGTTCAATAAACACAAAAGTACTGAAAACTGTGAGCAGTGGTTTAAGTAGGTTCAAATATAGGATTATTCCAATATATTCAATATAGGATGAATAGCACTGGATGGTACAGCAAGTTGTTCTTTTCCTCCTGAGAAGCTGGGGGGATGTAGCCCACGACACCCATTAGTGAAGAACACCCAAATATCCTGTTTTTCTGTTGCAGGTAAACTGTCAGACATCAAGTCCACGTGGTCCTCTGGCCCAATCTCTCACACCCAAGCCTCTCTGTCCCACGAACTCTGGAAGGTACCCAGAAACACTACAGCTCCAACCAGACCTCCTCCAGGCTTAACCAACACCAAGCCATCCTCCACGTGGGGTGCCAGTCCCCTGGGCTGGACCAGCTCTTACTCCTCTGGTACTCACAGCTCTCTTTTCTGCCTTCTTTTCAGCATTGTTTGCTTCTACTCTGCCTGTGAGGCTCCAGAAACCAGAGTTCTAACACAGCTGGAGTGTTCTGTGCTGGGGATGCATCTTCTCTCTCTTTATTTCACTTTGAATAAGTTGTGAATGAAGCATCTTTCAGCTGGTCATGGTAGTGATTTTACATGGGAATTGCCCAATTTCTTTAACTCCCAACTAGGATTCCCCCCCCTCCCCTCATTCCTTAATTTCTAAAAATGTCTTTCAAACATGTGTCCTGTTCTGTGGTGTGATCTAAGACTCCAAGAGGAGCCTGTGGAATTTAATGTGGAACACATGGATGTGAAGCATTTAGGACCTGATGGCATTGCAGGGCCCTCAGGGAATGGCTGAATTTTTTCATGCAGGCCCCTTTTTTTATATGCCTTTGTTTGCTTTAATACAAATATGAGAAGCCATGGGTCTGGCTAAATATATATATCTATATTTAGATATCTCTATCAATATAAACATAGATGCATATGCAGATATTACTCCCATTTTACAAAGCTGTTTTTATAGTCTGCTTACACTAAGTTGAGAATTAAATGTTCTTCCCTCTTCCTGCCGTTAATTTTGGATGTTTCTTCACCAAACCCCCACCTGTAAGGGGAGATAAAGCTGCTCCCAGGATTCTCTCTGGAGCACCCACAGGATGCACTGTGATTCTCAAATGCCATTCCTAAATATCAAGCTTGTACAGCTTCTTTCTGTAAACCACCAAGCTGTAAAGCACCAGGCTGAGGTGGTTAGGGCAGGGTTTTTTTTTTGGTTATGTCCTTGTATCTTCAATCAGGACATTGTCAGTGCAGAAATACCTGTTTTGAATAAGTCACACACATTAATCTGTCGTTGGTAAGAGAGCAGAGTGCTGCAGTGCTATAAAAATCTTTATTAGCAGGCAGCAATCGGAGCTTGGACATCAGAACTGCTTTTAAAATGTGTCTTCCAGTTTAATTCTAATGCATCCTGAGGATCCAGTTTGTGGCAGTGCCATACCTGCATCTGTTAGGGAGTATGAAAAATGCCACAGATCATGGAAAAGTAACAAGAGCAGCTTTTCATTCAGCAACCTTTCATTCCAAGAGAGGCAGTAAATCAAGATGTGAGGAAACTGCTGTAGGATTTGTTTTCAGCAGCACTGAGGCTTGTTAGTGTGTTGTGATTCCAGATAAATTTGCCTGTAAGGTGCTCTCCAGAGACTGTGATCAAATGTTTTGTTGTGGAATTTGTGTTGCAGGTTCTGCATGGAGTACTGACAGCTCAGGGAGAACAAGCAGCTGGCTGGTTCTTCGGAACCTCACCCCCCAGGTAACTGCAATTGTACAAAACTGGCCAGGAAAAAACACTTGCATTTAAGAGATGATGGGAACAACATTTAGCAGCCTTGGCCATTTGATTCATTTGAAAGAAGAATAATTATTCTGCATTTTTCACAAGTGTCTGTCTTCTACAGGGAATTTGTTTTCAAATCGAGTATGAACTTTCAAACCTGTAATTAGTCATTCAGTGGGCACCATTTCTGTGTTTGTAAGTTTGGAGGTGAATGATGTTGTAAAGCACAGACAGAGATGTAAAGTCTGATTTTCCTATGGGTTTTTTGGGTTCTTCTCATACGTCTGTCACATCCTCTACTTGTCCTTCATGGTGTCATTCCAAAGGGAGAACATAAGCCACAAAGCCTTGGATGCAGACATCCAAATTAAGATTTGGGAAAATTTAATTATATTTATGAAGTGTGTTTTCCCTTTGACTTATTTCTGGATTTCTGTGGACATCTGATGATAAATATAATTTGTATAACCTAAATTGAGAAAATTTGTGCTCTGGACTGTAGGGAATTCTTAAAAAGACAGGATATCTCCCTCAGTGAAGAGAGCAGTAAGTGTGTAATTAAGTACTTTATTTCACTTGTACTCACTCTTTAGCTTTTAAACACTTGTTAATTAAGCATTTAAGGTAAGATGACAATACCACAGGTAACCTGTTGGAACCCTGGATGAATAAAAGAATTTTAAACTTTTTGTACTAAAAGGCACAAACCCACAAGAAAATACTACATTTGACCTGAGGCTGTAAAAAAAGCTTCCAGAATTAATTAATAGCACTGGGATTGTGGGTGTGTAGTTTAATTAGAAGTGTGTAATATCACAGGATAAAAAACTTAAAGTTTTAAAATACAACAATATATAAAAAACAAAATAGAAGTTATAGGATAACAACTAATCCTTCTTCTCCATAGGTTTGGGTAATATTTTGTAATTAGGCAGAAAATCTGCATTGCAGACTTCAAAGGATTAGTTATTGAGTTAAAAGTAAAAAATAATTATCATTTCTTAATGAGATAATTTAACCTTAAAAAACCTTATACAGAAAAATAATTAACCATTTTGCAACTTATTAGTAAAATACTATAGAACTCACAACTTACAATATGGATAAAAAACAATAAACACCTGAGTCTGAACACAAAGCATCATCTCAAACCCTTCAACCCCAACCTTAAGAGAAACAAAAAGCACCCAGGAGCCAGCAGTAACTCGGCTGCCCTTGGCCCTCGCAGATCGATGGCTCCACGCTGCGGACGCTGTGTTTGCAGCACGGCCCTCTCATCACATTCCACCTGAACCTGACCCAAGGCAATGCTGTGGTCCGATACAGCTCCAAGGAGGAAGCAGCCAAGGCCCAGAAGTCTCTGCACATGTAAGTGCCTGCTCCCTCTTTCTTTGGTTACAAAGCCAGTTCTTATTATATTTTCTTCCTCGAGCCAGGTCTAATAATCTCTCAGGAAAATATAATACACCTAAAGACAGCTCAGCTAATATTTTGGGGGCTAGATTGAAGCAGGAAGACTTCTGCTACAGTGTTGGAAACAAAAAGGTTTCATAAAAGACAAAATAACAAACAGAAAACTCGAGTCAGGTGCACAGCTCTNATCAACAGGTTATAGAAAGTACTGAGGCAGTGGGAGCATCATTTGACTGGAGAGCTTCTGTCCTTATTCCTGAAGAGAATTGAGGATGTGTCAGTTAGAGGAGGTGGTCTCCACACGTGTGGATTTGGGTGTTTGTGGATGTAGAAAGATGGATAGAAAACAGGACAGAGCAGGTTTGGTGAAGAGACAGGGATTGCTCCGAGTGGATGTGGTGGAAATTTTCACCTTGATTTCAGCTTGGGGGGAGGTGGATCCCTGTCACAGAATTGCTTGGGTTGGGAGGGATGTTAAAGCTCTCCCAGTGCCACCCCTGCCATGGCAGGGACACCTTCCACTGTCCCAGGCTGCTCCAAGCCCCATCCAGCCTGGCCTTGGACCTTCCAGGGATCCAGGGGCCAGGGCCTGCCCACCCTCACAGGAAGAATATTTTCCTCATACCCCATCTAACCGTGCTCTCTATCAGGCTGAAGCCATTCCCCTTTGTCCATAGTCTCTGTCTGTGTTCCCTGCAGCTCCTTCAGGCACTGCGAGGCTGCAGTTAGGTCAGGCTGGCCAATCCCAATTCCCTCAGCCACTCCTGACAGAAAGCACCCTTTACACCTCACATCTTGCTCGTGCCCTCAGGTGCGTCCTGGGCAACACCACCATCCTGGCGGAGTTTGCTGGTGAGGAAGAAGTGAACCGTTTCCTGGCGCAGGGGCAGGCGCTGCCGCCCACCTCCAGCTGGCAGTCCAACACTGGATCCACGCCCGGCCGCCTGGGCTCCTCGGGCAGCTCCCACGGGCTGGTGCGCCCCGACGCCGGCCACTGGAACCCCCCGTGCCTGGGGGGCAAGGGCAGCAGCGACCTGCTCTGGGGGGGGGTGCCCCAGTACTCCAGCAGCCTTTGGGGACCCCCCAGCGCCGACGACGGCAGAGTCATCGGGAGCCCCACGCCCCTCAACACCCTCCTGCCGGGGGATCTGCTCAGCGGGGAGTCCATCTAGGAGACACGGTGGAAGGAACAATCATCAGCACTAAAGGATAACAGAGAATTTTAAAAAAAAAAAATTTAAAAAAAAAAAATGAGATGGTAACCCTTTCCAGTCCCGGGCTTGATGAAGAATCCAGCTTTAACCCATGAGACTGGCAGCCCTCCTTAGTACCTCTGTCCAATATTGAATCTGAAACTGCAGAAGTCCTTGTGAACTGTTCCTGAAACAGTATGGGCTCCTTTGGTCAGTGTCACATGCTAATGACAGGTTTTACTTTTTTCATGGCTTTTTTGTTTTTGTTTTATGTCGTCTTTTTATGTTTGTATGGTGATTTTTCAAAACCAAGTATAAAAGCTGCTTAGAATAGGTCTATCATGAAGGGCACTTTTCAGAATTTGGGCTGGAAAGGGTTATTTTATCAGCTGAGGGGGGTGGGAAGGGGAAATGAAAGCCTATTTAAATGAGCCTGTGACTATTATGCACATTACAGAGGCGGACCCAATAATCAGAAAGGGTGAAGTGTGATATTTTACCATTGGTACAGAAAAGTGACGATTCTGAGTGGCAACTCTGGACTGTACAGGTTGAGAGGGGGGGAGGGAGGGCAGGGTTGGGGTATCTCTGTGTCCACTACTCCCATGGATCTGCCTATGCACATTACCCTTGTTTCATTACTTTTTCATGTCATTTTTTTAATCCCAAAAAATATAAAAAGTAAAAAAAAAAAAGAATAAAAAAAATCAACAAAGAAAGAAAAAAAATACTTTAAAAAAAAAAAGCAACAAACCATATCAACATGCAAATACTTGAATCCAGCAGGCCAATAACAAAATGTGAACACTTTCTAAGTTGAATTATTACACTTCCAGGTCAGCATCAGTACACAAAAAACAGGCTCTAAGAATTTTGTTTTTTAAAAGTTCAGACTCTATGTTTTTGTTGGGACAGATGTGAGTGTGTGTGTGTGTGTGTGCCTGTGTGTGTGTGTGCCCACGTGTGGTTTAACTCAATGTGTGAAGTTTTTTCCTTTGGTTCAGTATATGCTTTTTATTTGCTCATTGGTCAAATGTTTAATTGTTATTAGCTTCTAACTTTGCACTGAGTGTCCGCAGCCCTTCTTGTAGCTAATCCTGTAATGGTAAAAACACACAAAAAACAAAAAAAGAAAAAAAAAAAAAGAAAAAAAAAAAAAAGGAAAGAAACTGATAGAAGGGGCCGGCGACAATTCACGTGTAAATGTTTACTCAAGGACTCTTATTGCATTTTAAAAATTACAGTGTGTATCTCTGGAGAATAATATGTATATCTACCTTTAGCGGCTTTTTATTGTGGACTAATGCAAGAAAGTTATTACCGGAGTATTGCACCATTTTTCCATTCGGAATATAAAGTTTAAAAAAAAAATACTCTTGTTGAACTGTGGCCATAGATAATTGTAAAGAGTTGATAGTTCCCTTGCAAGCAGGAACAGAAACAAGCACTTGGACATAAGTTTTGACTGCTTTTGGAGGAGCCAGGAGTTTTGGCTCCCACCTGTTTACAGACCTTTTTTTCTCCTTCAAACTTTAAAAAAAAAAAAGGAATTAAAAAAAAAAAAAAAAAAGAGAAAAAACAAAACAAAAAAAAGACTTCCATCGTAAAGAAAACTATTTTCAGAATGAAGATATGCTACTTCAGAGCTCTGGGATTGAACAGTGTTGTTGTATTATCCTTTTCTTTGGCCATTGCTGTGTACTATTTTTGTTGTTGTTTTCCTCCTCTTCGTCAAAGTGGCGAAAACTTTGTGATCACTATCTTGCACATGGTGGAAGATGTCTCAGGAAAGCCGGGTTTCCCGAGGAGCAACTCCACACCATTTCATGTATTTTTAAAACCCAACTCCTAGCACTGAAGATATTATTAAAAAACAAAATAAAATAAAAAAAAAAAGACAGTAAGAAAGAAGAAAAATACCTAATCTAATGTGTAGCAGTTACATATTTACCAAATAATGGACTCAAAAGAAATAGATGTTTGAAGAGTGCTTTATATATTAAAAAATCGCTTTATGTTTAAAAAAAGATCAATGTTTTTGATTGTTTTGAAAGGAAGAAAGACAATGGAATAACATACACTTCAAGTATGTTTTAAAAATTATATGAACATTGTGCTCCCTGCCTGCTTGGATCAGGAAACTTGTGCATTACATTTTTTTTTTTTTTTGGAAGATTAGCTTTTTAATGGTTTTATCAGATTTAAAGGGTCCTGCAAGATTGCAAATTAACAAAAGCTGGTTTTATAGAGGATCATGAACTATGCACAAACTGGGTTCAAGACTTGTTTTGGTTTTTTTTTTCCTCAAGTTTTAGTAGTGTATTTAGCTGAATAACCTTTCCTCAGAGTAATTGCATCTCATTGCCATTACACGCCTCCTACATATATATTTTATATATACATATATATACACACACACACTTATATAAAATATGTATGTGTGTATGTGCGTGTTTACATACAATTTTCCATGCTGAAGTTTAGCATTGAGTTGTAGAAAAACTCCTGATATTTTCAAATTGGGAATGAAAATTTCTGTTGGAGGGGTTGGGGGGGGAACGGGTGGGCTTTGTTTTTAGGGGCTTTTTTTTTTTTTTGCCTTTCCTTTTGAATTAAAGATGTCTGTAACTCTGAGATTAAAAAGAAAACCAACAATTGTGGCTTTTAATGTTTATTCTCCTCATAGAATGTGATTGTTAAAAGAACATGCACCGAAAGTTGCTTTCAAGAGTACGAAGATTCTTTGAAACTTAATAAATTGCAGTTTTTTCTTGGCTGTTGAAATAATGTGTACTTTTCTTTTATGCAGGGGATACTAAATATATATATATTGTTAAATCTGTGAAGGTATTTCATGGAAGGAGTTTGATTTTGAATGAGAATTTCGTGTACAGACAGGCAAACCCCTCCTGTTGTGGTCACCCCTCTGCTCTCTGCTGGTGACACTCATGAGCTTTTCCATCAACGCTTTGCACATTTCATCCAGGAGCAGCAGAACCCATTTTTGCCTTCAGATTCTGTTTTTTCTCATTTATCCATCTCTCCAGTAACACAGTAGGTGAGTTTGTTTCCCCCTCCAGCCAGGCTGGGGGCTCCCCCAGTTCCTCCCCAGTTTCTGGCCCTGGATATCTCTAATTGCCAGTTTAGAGATCTGATCTTCTTGAGGTGAGCAACAGCCCCTAAAAAGGGGAAAAACAGCAAAATGTTTTCATGTTTGGCATTGCAGGGTTTGAGTTTAGGAAGATGTTCACCATTTGAAGGTTCTTTTACCCCAAAGATGCCAATCTGAGGCACAGGAGGTGCAGGGCTGGGGGTCCATGGAGAGATCCCAGCCTTGCTCCATTCCCTGGGTTTTCCTGCCTCCCCCAAACCAGTCCCTGAGCCCCCTGGCACTGGGGCCACTGGTGCTGGGGGTGATGCTCAGCAGGGCTGGCCCCAGCTTTCAGGGGTGTGAGTTTGTCCAGAGGAGCTCGTTCTCCCCATCCATTTGGGAAGGAAAATCTGGCATGAGCAGCTGGGTTACTGAGTTTTTCCAGCCCTGTAGCACCACCCCACTGTTCTGGGATTGTCCAGGAGCCAGAATTCCCAGGAAAGACCCAGTGGGCAGTTGGGTCTGAGTTGTGCTGGCAGATATGATACCGTTAAAATACTCAAATCCAGCTTAGGGGGTAACTTCTGTTATGAAAACAGCAAAAACTCCCAGTCTGGAGCCTGTTCTGCCGATTTGATTGATCTGGCCCCAAAATCACACAGCTGGTTTTTACTGGAAGCTGCTTCCCCTCCCACCTCCTTTTTTTTTTTTTTTTTTTCTTTTTTTTTTTTAAAGAGAGTTGCTTTTTCTTTTCCTTCTCTGATTCTTTCCTGGGTTTGTGTTTTGTTGGGCATTTTGTCCTTGGCAAGGAGGGCTTTCAGTTTTTGGTGTCTCTGGGCTTTGTTGCCAAGACATTGAGGTCCCTTATGGAGTCAGATGTTTTATTCTTCCATGAGGTTGGCAGCAACAACTTTTGGTAAACCAGATGCACTCTTAAAATTCAGAACCCCCCTCCCCAATACATTAAAGGAAATTTCAGCTTCTGGCCAAAATCAATCTTTCAGTGTTTGCATAGCTCTTTATTTTTTTCAGTTTCATTCTGCTTCAATGCTATCCAGTATCTCTTAAATGGTAAAGAAAGCTCCTGATGATCAGGATTCACCTTCTGGCTGCAGAATCTTTACGAGAAAACATTTTTAACACTTTGTGTTTTTCTGTATATTGCATTTGCTGTACCCTCCATGGCACCTTCACTGCATGGCTCCCCGTCTAGGCCAAGAGAATTTCTCTTTCCTAAGTGGCCTGAAACTGTCAGATTTCTTAGTTCTTTGTCTAGTTTGTGGGTGGCACTGGCAGAGCAGATGTTTTGCTTTTCTCCAAGAAATATATTATTGTTCTTGCTAATTCAATATATGATTGTGTATGTGAAGGAGCTTTTTAATTAAAAACAACAAAAACAATGTATGTGGCTATCTGTATATGTTAAGAATTACCGGAGTTGGAAGAGTCTGGAAATGGAATTGGAAAACATGTTAGGATTCGGGCTGTGGGCAGCCGCAGCGCGGAGCTCACCTGTGCCGGCGGTGAGCGGAGCATCCCCCGGTGGCAGCCGAGCTGCCTGCGCTGCTCGGGATGTCTGCGGGGCCGGGCAGCTCTGGGAGCCGCGGGACCTGGCGGTGCCACCCCCCGCTGCCACCTGCGAGGGGCCGGGACCGTCACCCCCACTGTCCTCGTGTCGCCTCGGTGAAATTCGCCTCACCTGCGGGAGCTGCGCTGTGCCCTGAGCCCCGCTGCCCTCCGAGTGCCCCGCGATCCGCAGAGACCCCAGCGGAGCCCAGCGCGGCTCTCCCGGGGCTGGGCGGACCCGCTCGCTCAGGTCACCGTGCCAGCTCCTGTGCCAGCTCCGTCACCTCCCGGGAGGATGTTCCACCGAGAGGAGATGATTTTTTGGATGATTTTTGTCCTGTGTGTGCTCCCCGTGTTCGTTTTTTACCGTCCCGTGAGTTGGAAACGAGTCGCTTGTAAATGAAAATGTGGCTCCGGTGCTGTCATGATTTCAGGGTTATTAAATGGTATCAAGCACGATGAGCTGCTTTGCTTTCAATAAATGTGGTTGTTGGTAAAGGGGGTTTGCCTTGACCTACCTGTGGGGCTGCTGACTCCTGGGAGAGGTGTGTGTGTCCCATCTGTCCTGAGTTAATACTCCATTATTTTAAATGTTCATTTTGTTCAAGGTGTTGATAATATTCACAACTGTGGCAGATTCCTCTGTAATTTCTCTGTTGTTCCACCTCCTGGATCCTTTGCCCACTTCTTAATTTATCTGAATTTATTCTTCCTTTATACTGAAAACACATTCAGGCAGCCTGCAGACTTGTGTGACTGGTGGTGTTGGAAAAGAGCAGATCCTCTTTCTATTTTTGCAGCAGGCCTTCTTGTTTTGGTTGCAATACTCAGGCTTTACAATTACATTTTACTCACAGGAATACCCCACAAAAGCAGGAAAAGCTCACCTTTTTTTTCATTATTTTATCCCATTTCAAGCAGGACCCACTTTTTCTGCCTTTTCCTGTCACTTGTCTCTGTCCCTCCCATCTCTTTCCTACATACACATGCCAGGGAACTTCTGATAAAGGCAGAGGAGGTGATTATTCCACAGGTAAAGAATGGCAGCTTCTGCCTGTGTGAAGTCTGGAAGTTGCCTAATTAGAACTGTAATCCCAGTGGGAGATTGAGCAGAAGCAGAAAATACCTGAAAGACAGAGGAGGGGACAGACATCAGCCCCCACAGCTCAGCAGCCCTCGGGTCTTTGCTGGGATAATCACAAATCCTGAAGGAAAAGACTGCAAATAGCTCTGGTCACCCTGTGATGCCTTTATTGATGAGTATTTTCCCAAAAACTGCCAGGATTGTGTTTCCCAGCTCACCTCCCCAGCTCACTGAGCCTGCAGCATCCAAGGGGGGATGGAGCTGCTGTGGGGAGGGTGGAGAGCTCAGGGACAAGGCTGGAGGGAATTGCACAGGGATTGCCTGGTTTATAGGGGAGTCTCAGTTCTGAAAGAATTAAAAATTACTCAAATAAAAAAACCAAACAAACAAAAAAACCCAAAACCAAAACAACAACAACAAAACCCAAAACAAAACAAAAAAATTGGTTTCCCTGTTGGCTCAGTGATGCATTTCTCTACAGCACCACTATGTAAACATGAGCACACAGTGAGGTGGTTCTGGAGCTGTGTCCAGCTCACTGTGTTGGACTCACGTCCTTTATTTCTTGCTCCTCAGCTTTCTGTGCCTCTTGGCTTGTGAATTATGGCTTCCACAGTAACCTGTCTGGGAGCACAGCTTGGAGTAGTTTCAAAATCATTTCCCCAGGCTTCAGCACCTTTCTTGGAAAAATCCCTTTTCTGGGGGCTCTTCTGAAACACAAAACACAAAGCTGGGCACTTGGGACCAGCAAAGGAAGCCAGTGTCTGCAGCCTAGAACAAGTCTTTGGACACCTTGGTGCTGCTTTTGGGCACAGCCATTCAGGGGCTCAAACTGGGTTTAATGGAGAATAAAGCTTTAAAACTCTGTCTGCAGCACAAAACTGTTTTTTGTCATTTAGTGTGAGTTAAGCACAAGATACTAAATCCTAATAATACAAAATTTAAGACACAGTGCAGGTAATTTTTGCTTCTGTCCTTAATTGGGGCAAGACAGAAGGAAAAGCAAAGTATTAAAAAATACCAGGACCCAGTACAAAGGTGAGAGGTTGTGTCATCTAATACAGACATCTCACAGCAGAGATAGTGATCCTTATGCCCTTACAGCTCAAACACTGATTTTTGATCTGATTTAGAGAATTCAGGTATTCTAGGACATTGGAAACCACTGTGGGCACCGTCTTTAGATGAGAAAGGAAAACTTTCTGAAGTGAGTCTAAAGGGAATTTGTTCAAGTCTCCTTTTCTACTTGGACCTTCAACAAAGTTAGGAGACCAAATATCACATTTTTCAAATGGGGTTATTCCTAGAGTTCTTGTCAGTACGAGACATCTGAAGTGCAGCATTCCCCTGGCATAGCAAGAGTGGATGCATTCTTAAGAGTGCTCTGCTGGTTTCATTGTCACCACAGAGGGATCAGCTGTGTGTCCAGCTGCTGTCCTATGTGGGACCTGAGAGCAGAAATACCAAATCAGAGCATTTATCAACTCTTTTTTGTTTTTTTCTTTTACATATTTATCGTGGAAATCTCTGAAAGTTCATGGTCTGCAAAACAAGAAATGGTTACCAGCACCTTGGCATGTCCCCGTGGGGTACAAGGCTGCAGCATGAGGGACATCAGGGTTTGTACAGCACAGACAACGCTGGATTCTGCTGCCCTGGGATTAAGGCCAGAGCCAGGATGGGGATGATCAGCTCTGCAGTGAAATCTGGGCAGTCACTGCTTGGAGTGGAGATTCCTGCATTGTTGGTGGTGCCTGCCCAGCCCTAGGAGCCACTCTGCCCTCCGGGGCTCAGGGGGGCACTGCCCTTCCAGGGCACAGCTTTGTGCCAGGGGAACAAACCCCACTTTTCTTCTCATTTTCTGCAGCAGCCCTGCTCTGTGAAGGCAGGACCGTGAGCCTACAGGGTCAGAGCTCTCCTGAGGGCTGCCTGGATCCTCTGAAGGATGCAGGGCATGAACACAGGTGTTTGCAGAGCAGCTGGAGCTCCTCACTGGAGCCCCTTGATTTTGAAAAGCCTTTGTGTCAAGCAAAGCTCAGCATGCTGAGCTCTGAGCTGTCAATTAAAAGGCAAAGGACTGTAAATCCTCTTTGCAAACACTTGGAGACCTGCAGTGGGTGGTTCCCTGAGCTCCTGCAATCTGTTCTGTCCGGGGAAGAAATCTGCAGTGGCCCCGTGCCTGAGGCACGCTGGGCTGGTGCTCACAGGGGTCAGTGGTCCCAGGGGTCAGTGGTCCCAGGGGTCAGTGGTCAGAGGGGCTGGTGGTCAGAGGATTCTGGCCACAGGGGTCAGTGGTCAGAGGGGCTGGCAGTCACGGGGGTCAGTCAGAGGGGCTGGTGGTCAGAGGATTCTGGCCACAGGCCTCAGTGGTCAGAGGGGCTGGCAGGCACAGGGGTCAGTCAGAGGGGCTGGTGGTCCCAGGGGTCAGTGGTCAGAGGGTCTGATTGTCATGGGGGTTGGTGGTCAGAGGGGCTGGGGGTCACAAGGATCAGTGCTCACAGGGGTCAGTGGTCACAGGGGATTGATGGTCTCGTGGTGAGGGGTGGCAGGGGTCATTGATGAGAGGGGTCAGTGGTCCCGGGGGATTGACGGTCGTGGGGGTTGGCAGTACCAGGGATTGGTGGTCACAGGAGTCAGTGGCAGCAGGGGTCAGTGGTCAGAGGAGCCCACTGTCCCCAGGGTGGGTGGCCACAGGGGTCGGTGGTGACAGGAGCCCACTGTCCCCAGGGTCTCAGGGGTCACCGTCCCCGGCTGCAATTCCCGGTGTCCCCACAGGGTGGTGCCAGGGAGCCGCTCCGAGCCCCGGCCCGGTTTTTGGGGTTTCTTTATAAAATTCTTTGGGGAGTTTCTTTATAAAATTCTTTCGGGAGTTTCTTTATAAAATTCTTTGCTCGGACACAGTTCCAGGTGGATGTTGTGTCCCGGGCTGCTGTCGGGGGAGTTCCGTGCGCAGGGGGGCAGAGCAGGGGGTGCTGGGGCCGCGCTGCACGGGGCTGGTTCTACTGCAGGCAGAGGGGGAGCTGAGGAGAGCGGGGCAAACCGGGACCACGGGCTGTGCTTGGATGCAGCCATGGAATCACCAGGGCTGGAAAAGACCTCCAAGGGCAAGAACTCCAATGGTCAGCCCAGCCCTGCCAAGCCCACCTCTCAGCCATGTCCCCAAGTGCCACAGGTACGCGTCCTTTAAATCCCCCCAGCTGTGGTGTTACCACCACCGCCCTGGGCAGCTGTGCCAGGGCTGGACAAACCTTTTGGAGAAGAAATTTTCCCCAATATCCCATCTAAACCTCCCCTGGAGAGACTTGAGGCTGTTCCCTCTCATCCTGTCACTTGTCACCCGGGAGAAGAGGCCGATTCCCCGGCTCCAGCCTCTCTGGAGGCGTTTTCAGGCTGCAGCCGGGAGGGAGCTGCGTGTCCGGGGTGCAGCCCTGAGGATGCTCCCGCTGCCCTCTCCAGCACAGAGAACTCGGCGAACTTCCAGGCTTTTTCCAGCCTCAACAGCTCCACAATTCCCCGAATCCCAGCCGGCCGGGAGAGCCTAATGGGGCTCATGTGATGAGGTTTGTTCTCTCCGGAGCACTCAGCGTTTCCCTGGCACTTGGCCTCGCTCGGCCAAAGCTCCTAAAGACAAACACCCTTAATTACCCCTCAACGAGTAAGTGCCGCTTGGGGGTTTAAAATGTTTTGCTCTGCCGTCGGGTGTCCTTGGCGTGGGTGTTCATGCCTGTGAAAAATGTGTATTTTATGATTGGCTTTTTGCAAATATTGACATGAATATTGTATGTGTTCTGTTAGAAAGTTATGCTGTATTAATTTTCTTAAGTAGTGTGTTAAATATAGTTTTTATGTTATAACATAATGTTAAAATAGAAACTATGCTACGTAAGATTTTTTTTTAAGGAGAGGACTCGCACTGATATAGCAGCCACAGGACACCTAAATC
>VYZP01055618.1:3741-26374 GCA_013400635.1 Hypocryptadius cinnamomeus
CCAAACATCACAACTGCTGGGCCCAATCTGCCTAGAAAAGAGCAGTTTGTAGTCAAACAGAATAAAAATTAGTTCTGTCGGCATAAATTGGGCCAGGAAATGTAGGAAGGGGTGTGGACACTAAAATGGATAGAGGCTGGTAAGGAGAGGGTGCAGACACTACCTGGGAAGAGGATGAGAGGTGAGAGACTAGTGCTGCAGGAGGGAAAACAAGGCTTCATTCTCCATCAGCACAGTAAGGACTGAGGCCTCATCTTCCCAGATACATTCATTTCCCTCTTCCAAACTCCTCTTGGGCTGTTAAAAGCTTCTCCTTGACTGCCTGGGACACAGGGTGTATCACTGCTAAACGGTGAGAAATACTTCCAACTGCCCTTAGCCCATGCTGGGAGCCCTCCCTCCAGGGCTGTGTGAAGTGCTGCCAGATCAGAAGCTGATGGACAACAGCCAGCAGCCAGGGCTACCTGGAGTTTGTGATCCCTGGCATGTGTCAGCCTACCTACACTCTGGAAACAGCTCCCTATGCCACCCAGGAGCCATCTGAAAATTGCTGCAATTGCAAGTCTTCCAAAGTAATCTCTGCTACAATTTTCATGTCTACACAATAAATTGTAATATCCTACTTTTATTTCTCTTGTGCTCCTCATAAGTATTTTCTTGCAGGCTTGCATAGGGATTTGACCAAATAGACACTCCAGACAATTAAAAATGTGTATTCATGAGTATTTAAATGCATCAAAATAACCTGTTTTCTCCATGACTCTAGTGTTCATTTAAGAAGTACAGCCTTGAGAGACCTCAACTCCCTTTTTAGAGACCAGGCTTTTCAGTGTACAGTCCCAGTAAGAGGGCACTGTGGTTTCAGAGAAGCTGGTTGCAAAGGACAAGATCTTCCATATTTCTCTTGTACAGTAGCATGAGACAGACATAAGGCAACAATTAAAGTTATGCAGGAGTTGCTACAGACATGACAGCTGTTAACTTAGATAAAATTTCTTGATGTTTGCTAATTTCAGATCAAAATATGTAACAAGATTTTCTGGATGAATCAGAGGTAAAAGATATAGGTCTTATCTCAAAGTATTTTATGGATTCTGGTTAAAAACTGCTTCACAGTAACACCTCTGTAAAATCCACTATAGCATGAACTTCAGACCCTTCCTTCAAGGTGGAAGGATGTTTAACTATGTGAAAATCAAACTGAGTCTATTAAAAATGTTTTTTATTATTTCTGTTAAGTATGACACCTATTCCCCTATATATAGGAAAATATTTCTCATAAATATCATTGATTTTTTGACCTCAGTTAAATTCAGCATGGATGCTGTGATGCCAGGAAATGTCACTTCTCTGAAAGAGATTATGTTGGGAAGGGACCTCTGGAGATCATCTGATCCAGTGCCCACGCTCATGCAGGACTCTGTCCACTCATGTTCTAAGCATCTCCAAGTCTGCAGATTCTACAACTTCTCTGGGAAACCTGTTCCAGGGCTCAGTCACCCTCATATAAAAAGTGCTCCCTTATTTCAGACAGGACCTCCTGTGATTCCATTTGAGCCCATTGCCTCTGATCCTGTCACTGGGCACACTGAGAAAAGTCTGGCTCCATCCTCTTTACTACCCCCTCAGATATTTATATATATGGATGAGATACCCCTGAGCCTTCTGTCCAAGCTGAACAGTGACAACTGTCTCAGCCCCTCCTCATCTATTAGATGCTCCACATCCATAACCACATTAGTGAGTCTTCACCAGTCTCCTTCCAGTATATTCATGTCTCTCTTGTACTGGACAGCTCCAATCTGAACCCCACATTCCAGATAGGGCATTGCCAGTGCTTCGGAGAGGGAGATGATCACATCCCTTGACCTGCTGGTAATGTTCCTCCTCTTCCACTGTCATAAAAGACAAAGATGGACAGTTGTCACTATTGCTATAACTGATCACATGGTAGCCAGCATGGTATCCTGTCCTGTAGGCTGGCAGGCTACAGCCTGGCCATTGGGACACCCCACATGCCAGAGGAGAATGTATGTAATAGGTACATTGAGTAGCCTCTGCTTAAAGGTACTTGCCAAATACCGCCCACCATGGCATAGCGCAGTGACACCACCAGCACAAGTCATGATCAGCTGGAGCAACTGAAAATACAAAAGGTTTTTGGCACAGAGTTCTTAGATCCATTCCTTGCTTTTAACTGGACAATTTTAATTTTTTTTTTTCAACTTGCTGTGGTCTCTGCCAGCCTGAACCTATGACAAGAAATATTTTTCCTCTCCTCTTTGAATGACCCAAGTGAGGGATGCTGCCAGCAAAAGCTGATGGACTGAAGCTGATGTGAGCCAAGAATGACTCTCCAGTTACAGAAAAAAAAGCTTTTCTGTTATGAGGAAATTACACCCTTTACACAAATATCTGCATAAATGATTTTGTTTATTGCCCACTTAAGCCAGCATGGTAACATCCTCATATTTTGGATTGCTTTTTCATGTGATGGGGTGATGGCATTTGGAAAATTCATTATTAAAATTATTTTAAATTATTATAACGTTAAATATTATTATAAATATATTAAAAACATCACATTTCCCCTCCTCCCAGACACTTCACATCTTCCTGTGCTTCCCTTGTTTTGGGAGGCAGACCTGTCTGAGGAAGCTTCTCCACTTTGCATTTACCCGTGGAGAAAAATGACTGACAGAGCTGGACTCATGCTCCTGTCTAACCTATTGGAAGTGATCCCATAATCCCTTAAAGGGATTTCCTTCTCTCTTCAGGCCAGGTCAGTCCTTGCTGTTGGGGTGCCCACAATACAGCATCTCATGATAAACTAGTTCTTGCCATTAAATGCCCTCCAATGGAAATTGATGCAATACACACCACATAACGCCATAGTACAGATGGGGTTTTATTTTTCCTCCATAGGACTAGATCTAGTCTTTTGTCCTGGTAATATCTGTATTATTCATTTCCTGCAGTAGCCAAAAGAGCAGGACCTGTTGTGTCTGTGATTCTGAAATCTAGCTACTTCATTTAGCTCTGCAAGGAGGAAGATTTTTGATAAGAAGGACCCTAAGACCTCTGGGTTTGCCACTTAAAATACAGGGGTTGCTGCCCCAAATCCATACCATGAGCACATGAATGTCTTCCTCATGCTGAACAGGAAAGCCATCAATGAAGGCTGAGTGGGAGTGGGCACCTTCACTTTGCATGGTTGTCAGAGCTGAAATTTTGGTGTAACAGAGCCCCACCTCAGATGGAAATCACCTGAAATACTGAATTATGTGTGGAGGCTGCAAACCTGTCCCCTGTCACCAAACAAATGAAATTACTCACTATCTGGGTGTTACACAGCTGGCTTCTCAGAGGGCTGCTTTTAGTGCATGAGTCACATTGTAAGACACTGAGATCACAGGATGAGACTCTGAGGTCTATCACATGAAGTCTCCTAGACTAAACCATGAGGTTGTGTAAGTCCAGGGCACTCCACTGGGGGAAATTAAATCTCTCTGCCTAGAGCCATCTCAAAATCTGAGAGGATAGCTCTGCAGCACTCAGCACATAATAGTTCAGGGGTAGGACATATAACACAATAGTACACCTGGCTATAAAGCTGCAGTTATTTTGTTGCTTCTTGACACATGCCCAGAATCAATGCTGATGGCCCCTGAGCCGGGCCAGCCACACTTTTCCCTGCTCCTGGAGGCAGGCAATGCACAGCAGCAGCCCAGACATCTGGAGGCAGCTCTCACAGGTGCCTTGTGACAGCCACATGTACCCAGCCATGTCCCAGGGAGGCAGTGGGGGTGTGCTACACACCAGACCCCACGCCAGCCCTTGCACTGCTGCACACACACACCTGCACACACGAGGAGGGCAGCAGAGTTTCTGTCAAACCTGCCCCAACAGTTCTGCATCGCTCAGGAATCCCCGTCACCTTTAAATGCAGTGAATGCCACTCAGAGGCCAAGTATTCATTTTGATAGGGATAATTTTCATCAGTGAGGACAACAAATCTCTTCTGGAAAAACCTTCTCATCACTGTGCCTGCAGCTCATTTGGGCAATGGCACTCTCCATGAGAGAGAGAAATGTGTCATTTCTCAGGGAGTACGTCAAGGGCTGAGCAGGCCTACAGGCATAGAGCACATGATGAATGCACCAACCTTCCCAGCCCTCCAGCCCCAAGGAGCATTTCTCGGTGAACTGCTCCCTGGACTCACAGATCACCTCTGTCCCTAAACTCTCCCTGCTGCCTTCACTGGGAGGACAAAAAGAAAAGACTCTGGGGATCAGCACACTTCAAAAATAGAAGTGCCCAATAAAAGGCTACTCAAATAATCATCACTGTGCAGATCTTAAAAATTATACCCAGGCATCACATACACCATGAGAGTAGAGGAAGGATGATCTTTCCTGAATTTTTTTTTTTTTTGTGAATAGGGGATTTCTTCCACCCCCAGGAGACAGGGGAAAGGTGATTGCTGAAGCTACAACCACACCACAGTGTAAAATAGGTCAGAAACTGTCCTCCAGTTCCAAGGCATGTCTTCATGACTGAATTGCTGAAATTTCTCGTCCTGCTTCCACTCCCCACTTCATAAGATGTCCACATCCAAACTGCTCCCTGGGAAGAGCCTGTTAGATACAATCCTGGGAGACTGAGATCTTGCACAGATGGAAGGAAGTGTGTGGGCAGACATGGAGTCAGAGCTTTGACGTGTGCCCTGCCCCTGCCTCCTGGAGAAGACATGGCTGTGTCTCTCTGCTCTCCCAGCCTTGGGACTAGCAGAGACATTGCGTGCCTTATTCAGCCACTCTACTCTGCATTCTCCAACAGATTTGGATTCCTGGTGCAGTCATCCCAAGATCAAAAGACCAATGCAGTGGTTGTTTATCCACATGAAGATTACCCCAACATTTCTCCATGATCCACAGGGGATTGGGGCAGAAGTTTCACTCAGGTGGGTGGACCACCTGTGATCCTGCAGCCCTCTTAGAGGGGTTTTAGGTCCTGATGTATTTTTATGAAAGAAGGAATAAAAAATTAATTAAAAAGAAAAATTCTCATCTTTTTCATTACGTCCAAAACTCCCAAGAAACATTTTCCTAGAATCTAAAGAAAAAATAAAGTGTAAAAGGTTATAAACTTTTAAATCTGAGTTTGGACTGTAAGGAGGCCAAAAGCTAGCCAGACTGGTGTAGTTGGGAAGACCTGCAGCCCACAGAGAAAAGAGCACAAAGCTCCCATTCCCTCTACTGTACCAGAGCTGCCTTCTGACACTGTTTTCGGGAACTTGCCAGCTCATTTTCTAACTTGTTTGTGAGACATCAACAGCCTCAAATTACAGCAGTCTGAACAGCCCAGTAAATATTTACACAAACCTGCTGGTGATGGTTTGAGCTGACATGCGTTACCTTTTGTGTTGGGGGGAGGCTATATTTACAGCCAACCAGCTAATGAACATGATCCCAGCCATGGTTTGATACAGATGGCTCTTTCAGCATTTGCGGCTTTCAAGTTACAGAGAGCCCAAACTTCAATAGCCTTCGTTAGAAGGCTCCGTCTCAGCTCTCCCCGTTTTGTTTACAACCAGTCTCTCTTTGTGCAGTCAAGGGTTGACTAATGTTCAGCTGTTTGCAGCCAGCAATGCAGTTGTGTAGGACAGGGCTTGTTTCTTGTCTTTTTTTCTTTCTTTTTTCCTTTTTTTTTTTCCTTTTGACACTGATGGCTTTTATTTTAAACTTACAATGAATGCAATTTCTGCAATGTAGATTCATTTTTGCTTGAGTGGCATTTCTCCAGGCTGTCTCACAGGGCTGGAGCCTGGTGTGGAGGGACTGGGGAAGGGGACAGGAAGCTGTGCCCAGACCTGGACTCTGGCTGTGGGGCTTGGTAGAGGGCTGGAAGACATCTCTTTCCAGGGTCACCCCTTAGAGACACATTTTATCGACATCCAGGTCTCACTGGCCGCTCTGGTTGGATTCCAGACTGCTCTAAGGAAGATGACTAAGAGACTAGTAGTTTATGCAATCAGTATTTATTGTAACAGCCCACTTTTTGTATCTTCTTTTTTAGCCATAATCTAAACCATTGGCTAAAAATATCTCAGGTTTTTGCAGCTCTACATCAAAGAAATATTTTAGATAAATGAGATAGGAAAATAGGACAGTGAGGAAACTAATAAAGGAAATTTAGACTGTTGTTCTGACAATTGTTTCACACTGGTTGGTTATGATAGAAGCACAGATAATCTTTCTCTTTACTGTCATCACACTTAAAAACCCCAGACTCTAAGAAACTGACTGATTCAAGACTACTTGTACTTCATGAGCCAATACTCCCCAGTAGCAGACAGTCTGACAAATGCTCTGTGGTTGAGATGAACTAATTTTAGACTGCATAATGCCACAGTTTTAAACCTACACTACTCTAAAACTAAATGCAGGTGAGGAATTCTGAACGATGACGCATAGCTGGTTTTAGAAAAATTTCTTGTATTGTGCAAATATCTTATGGGCTAGTAGAATCTAATGTGTCAGACAAAATCCCACCAAACCAAGATGAACTCCAGTTTTCAAGTCACAGCACTCATATGGAGATCCATCCTGGCAGCAGGTCTATTGCTGTGGAACCTGAGGGGTTCTCGGGGGACNGGTCTGACAATGCACAGAAAATCTATTTGGTCAAATATCACTCTTGAGAAAGAAAAAAGGTACCAGCCTCCTGAAAATATCTGACCTTTGCAAGGTTGGCCTTGGAAGTTCCCTCACACATCTGGTGAAAATACAATAAAAACATAGCTTAGAGAGATTTATGGGTGAATATAGCTGATCTGAAATCATTAATGGAAAAAAAGGTCATCTTTTCAGAAGAAGAAACGGCCAATTCTCAAATGATGGGCTGCTCTTCACCTCCAAAACAAGAAGCTCTTTCCATTGAAAGCATCACCATTTCACTGTCATCATTGAATGAAAACACCTGATACTCCCTGGTGGAGCAGAATCCCACGATATTGGCAACTGCCCTTGAGTTTGGAAGTAAAGAGAGGTGAAAAGGCAGGTGACAACAACTGGAGTAGGAACTTGATCTCAATCTGCCCTTTCTGATAAAGGTCAGGCCTGTTATTTTAAGCTCCATGTTGGACCAGACTCTACTATTTATACTGAACATTTTGCTCCATCAAATCTCTTCCTGGAGTGGTTGCACAGAACGAGTATTACACCTTGTGGAAGCAGCATCATTTAGTTAAATGCTTCCACAGAAGAAAAGCCTTGGAAACAACAGAGTTGCTTAGTAGTACTTTGACAAAACATTTGTTACCAGAACACAGTCTGTTAAGAGCTGTTCACAGAATAACAGAGTTGCTGCCAAATATCCTAAAAACAAAACTTTTAGGGGGAATTTTTGTTTTTAAATAAACATATTTCGAGTGAGATCTGGAGTTTCAGATTCTGGTAAAAAGGAAAAAGGCTGATTAAAATAAAATATTACCAAATGTTGTGAGGAAATTATTTGCTCCAAATAGACCTGGTTGTTTTTTCCTATCTTTTCTGGCTCATGACTGTTCAGCTTCTTGTTTTCATTCACCTTGGTTAGGAAGCACCACGTCTTGAGATCTGTCACAGAATAAGAAGCATGTCTTTGGGCCAGGCTTCCCGCAGCTACGTGTGTCTATGTAGAGACTGCCTGCTTCACATTTCCCCCTGTCCTTTGTGTGTTGTTTGTCTGTTTCAATTATAAATACTCCAGGATATGCAGCTTATTGCTATGTACATCTGTCAGGCACCTGCCACACTCTTCCTTGCCTCTGGATGTTCTACCACAACAAAAATTATTCAATGATACATGAGAATAAAGTACCTCTGAAAGGAAAGTATGTGGTCCTAGGAGACCCATGCTCATGTCTGTTCGCCAAAAGGAATTGGTACCTGAGTTTGTAGAGGAGATGGTAATTGTGGCTGCTTATCCAAATTTGGGACAGATTCAGGAATATCCTGTGAGAAGGCTTCAAAATGTTTTTGAATGATTGCAACCAATTAGTGTAGATGGTTCTAGGGAGAGAAGAACAGGACTATGGTGAGCAGGCAGGACTGCACTAGAAGATGCTCATTCAGCCTTTTTCTCATTCCACTGTTATTTTCCCTCTTTGGCTGGTGGCACAGCTGATTGAGAACTTCCCACTTTGATTTTCTGCAGAAATATCCCATTTTGTGAAATCTAATTTGCTGGCTCTCTCCCACTACTAGGGTTTGTACCAGAGGGTCTGTGGGCACTTCTTACGAAATAACATCGCTCCCTGAACTCTTCCTGACACGGACTTCTTGTTGGCCACCCAGGCAGGCTACAACATGCATGGGAATTTTGTACCTGAGTGTTTATCTGGGCTGTACTCAGACATGTCACTCAGATGTATTGATTTTAGAATTACTGAGGAAACTGCTTGTGATCTGGAAAGTCCCCTCTCAGTCTTCGGGAAGAGCCCTTCCCAAGCAGTTCCTGGCATGAAACCAAATAGAAATTTCCTGGGTTCGGACTATTCTAATACCTCATTCTAATGACAATGCACTAGTTCATCATGTGTCTCTGGAAGTGGGCAAAGGTCATACAGGGGAAAATGTATCTCCTCCAAGGACATGTGCAAGATCCAACCTCAACCAGCATAAGTTTGTTGTGGAAGCCATAAGACCCTTCTGCTCCTGTTCAATTGTTGCTTTGGAGTACTGGGCCTATTCTGTTAGCCAGGTCTGGGAAAGGAAAAGGAAAAGGAATCAGAGCCTAAAACAGTCCTAAGAGCACTACTGAACCAGGTGAAAGCCCAGTCTGTACCACACATAAGAAATCAGGAAGGAAGGACCTGGAAACTGAGTATCACACTCTTTCCATGAACAGAATTAAAAGTTTATGCAAGGATATCATTACTACTACTTATGGTTACCGTTGTCCAGCATATTATATAAACTTGTGGAGTAATCTAGGATGGAAGAATTCTGCTCATAGTGTAAACCAAAAAATAACTCATATAAAAAAATGCATTGACACAAAGATAAAACTTGTGCAAGGATAGAGCGGGCTGTTGATACATGTTGCTCTATAAATAGAACAGCATCACTTAAAATTGAGGAATATTTTTGACATTTGATTTTATTCTTTCACATAATCTCCTCCTACAGAATTTGGACAGAACTGCTTCAAATTTTTTATCAACTCTTTAATCCATCTTCATGACCACGTACAAAACAAGCCACTGAAGAGGGAATGTACTGTACCACAGTGATGACAATTCTGCTTGGCTGAGCTGAAATGGACAACATGCGTGTCCCAGATGGCTTCAAAAAGAATACATTCTGATTAAGGAGCACTGGGAACATTTTCCAAGTACATTTGGGTGCCTTTTATAAATTTATAAGGCAGATGCTTCTCCTTAAAAGCATCTGCCTCACAGACCCTTTTATTCCCCTCTACTCAGATGTATAGGGATTGAACTTCTGTGAAATGATGAGTCCGTTGCAGTTTCATGTACATGCTAAGCCCAGTTTTGCCACCTTCACAATGAATGATACCCTTGTTGAAGAGCTTAAAGAGGAGGGCTTTGGGTCCTCACCTCACAGAGTATCTGAGAATGGGAAGATGCCAGAAAAGAGTGAGATCTTATGGGAAGGACTCTCCTGTATTCATACACAGTACCTAGAGTCCATCTGTGAACAGAAGAGGGGCTGTTTGAAATTCTCCACCACTGTATCAGGACTGCTGTTTGGCATTTTATGAAATCCATTACCTTCTTCGGTATTTGATCAGGCTGTGTTCTTCTCTGAGATTAAGTAACCAACCACCTAAGCAGCTAATTATCTCATTAAATGTGTGGGCCTCTAACACCACTGCAGAAAGTCTAGAGAAAAGTCTGCTGTGCAGCCACAAGTACCCTGTTGAGATCAATTCCAGCACACAGACCACAAGACTGGAGCAGTTCCTCAGGGCCTTCTTGGTACACTGGCCTTGAGGGAACCTCTAAGCAGTGACAGAAAGCCAAGGCAGTCTTATGAAAAAACTTAACTCATCCACAGCACGGTGCATTTATAGCTGCTCAAAGCACATAAATGTTGCTGTCTCTGTTTTCCTTGGGCACATCAACTTTTTATTGTCTGGGGATTTACACTGCAGTGTAATGCAATGCCTTGTGAGCTCTGCAGGATCAGGATGCAGTGCAGGAGGTCAGAGGGAATAAGCTTGTAGCAATAACAATGGGATAAGCAACTCTGCAACTCCCCATTTTACAGCCCAAAGCAGCACACACAGCTCTTACTGGTGATGGAAAAGTGATGTTTGTGTCCTCCTTTGGGTCCCAGAGCAGTTCTATTGGGGCAGAACATGCTAAGTGAGGAAACTTCTCATCCGTGGGATCCTATCTACAACCACCCTCAGTGGGCTAGCCAAGGAACTGGCAAGCAGTGTGAGAGCATCACAGGAGTCAGCATCACAGCACACGTAACTTAACCCAAGGTGTTGGGAACTAAATCACCAGGAGTGTAGGGTCACAGAGCAGATCAGTTTGGAAGATGGGTTAAAGATCTCCTGTTCTGCCCACCGAGTCACATTACCTTGCCATTTGTGTGCTTCAGCTCGCAGGGCCCATCACTAGCAGTGCAGCGTGCAGCAGCCTTTCATCTGAAGAATGTGGCTCTGCTTGCTGAGACTATTGAGGACTCAGTAGTCTGGGAACTAAGACTCAGTGACAATAGCTTCCCGCAGACACTTGTCAGGCACAGGCACATTTCTGTGTATTTATGGACACTTAGTGTGGGTCTCTTCTGAGGAAGGACGCAGAACTGTTGCGGCAGGGACACTAAGTGCTTGGCAGAGTGCACTGGAAAGAGGGAAATAGTGTTTGTCAGTGCCCAGCTTTGCACTGACTGCAGCAATTTAGCAAACGTTCCTGTTTTGAACATCAGGCACGCTCACAGAGACTCTTGTACTCTTGGATTTCAAATAGACTAGGAGCATCAACTGTCTCAAAAGAAGAAATTGCTGTAAATATAATAGTCTTTCTGCTCTAAAAGTCACACAGAAAACCATGCAAGCATCTGTATTTAATCTGCACATCAGTCTGACAGACTGATTAAAATAACCCAAAACATAAAATGAATAACATTGCTTTGCCTGAAGAATATTCATGTGATCAAAGAGTGGATTTTTAAGTCAAGTGCAGGGATCAAATGATACCAAATTCCAGAGTATAACTGGCAGGCTGGTGATCCAGTTTTATTTCTTAAAGTCCTTTTCCATTCCTACTACCCACCTAGCAAGAAAAAAAAGTGCTGTTCCTCTCAGTGTTTTTTTACTTATAAGAGAGCAAATTTAGCCATTTGATCCCAACTCAGAGCTACTGGGCTCATTCCCACTTCTGCATAGACCTCCCCTGTGAGTTTACATGTTCCAGTTGGGCTCTGCAGCTGCTGGAGACGGTGCCCCACCACAGTGCCATGCCATACTTTGGAAAGTCTGTGTCTTGTTAGGAAGCGGTGGTGCTCATGGATGCTGGTGTAATATTCCCTGTGCCCTGTGGTTCTGTCTCCGGTTTCTCTGTGCTATAGACACAACACAGGTCAGAGGGGTGTTCCTCAGAACAAGGTACAACTACACAGGAGAGCACACTCATGACTTCACTCTTAACAGTACTGTTTCTTACATCTAAAAAAGAGATGTATTTATTCTTCTGTGTCCCAAGGTGGCTCCGGGACTTTTCCTGAGGTAGTTTTTGGCTCTGAATGAACTGTTCCTGAAGGGTCCATTAAAAATGGACACGTACCTGTGGAAGCTCCCACTATTATTATTCTCTAGCCAAGGCTGATGATTGCTTGTAATGCCTACAGGATATGGCAAAACTCTTCCCAGAAAAACATTCCTTGCCTTTCCAAGCCTTTTATCCTTGCCTTACCACTAACTCTTACACATGCATGAATTCCAGTTAGAGGTGAGTGTTTGCTTTCAAGCTAAGAGGAAGTACTACTACCTGTGAAAACTGCTGCCTTAAAGATAGCAGTGTGTGCTGTTGGTAGGACACCTTGCAGCTGTCTGTGGTGTTTGGCAGATGCAGAAAGCCTGGGTGCACATTCAGCCTGCTGTGACAGCTGGAAGCTACTTTTGTCCTCCTGGACAAGGCAAATGTGGTTTCTCATTTAGTTTTTTATTTTTTAGAGTGGGGAGGAGGTAGGGGTGCCTCCTGCAGTTTTTCTAGATAGTTGAATTTTACACACTTGAAGCAAGAAAGTCTGTTTATGTTGCAGTTTATGTTACAATTCTTACTGCCCTATCCCAGACTCATTCCCGTTGCCTCACCATGTGCTGTTGTTTTACTGGCCCTCTCCAAGTTAAGACAACCTCTGAGGAACTGACCTCAACAAGTGATTGCAAGGAGGTCACTACTTTTCTCTACTTTCAGTCTCACCTCTCCATAAAATACAAGCTCTGATGTTTCCTTCATCAAAAAACAAACCTCTTAGGGCAGGAACAGACTCCTGTTCTTTGCACAGCATTGGGCAACACAAGACCAGGGCCACCTGGGACAGCTGTCTGCAACACAACACAAATAATGGAAGTTTCACTACCAGGGCAAGAGGGCAGAGTTTTCCTCTGAGCATTCAGGATCTCTGGTCTGATGTTGCAGCACTCAGCAAGCAGCAGAAAGCTGTGGACAATGTGATTAATCTAATTCCCTCTGAGGACAAGACTGCTGCCATGGATGATGGGAGTGGGAGTTTGAACTTGCTGAGTTCAGGGGATTCCCTTCGCTTCTTAGCTGTCCTTTGTCTAGGTGGCAGCAGCAAATTTTTATGAATTGGAAAAGTCCCAGGGCAGCCCAGTTTCCAGCTCCTGCCTTCCCTGAAGCTCAGTGTATAAGGAAGAGGTCACAGAGGGGAGGGGAGGGTGCCATGGGCTGCTGACACACAAAACGCTGCAAATTTCCCCCCCACCCAGGGCTTGCCAAAAGGAACTGCTTGAATCAGGAAGTTAGGCAATGCATGGAAACACTTCCCCTCAGTCCACACTTCTGACTAGAGTTGTCACAACTCTTTATTTTTAAACTCCTTTGCCTTCTCCCTGCTCTGTCCAAGGCATCTCCTCCTTTCCAGAAGAGAAATAGCAATGCATATAGGAACCCCACAACCTCGAAGCCACCAGAACTGGCTGAATTCAAGAAAGTCAGTAATTGCTCTCCTGCAGGATGCAGAGAGCAGAGAACTGAGCCCCCGGGTACTGCTCAGGGCCCTTCCCACAACAGAGGTGCTGTTCCCAATACATATAAGAGCTATTCACCAGGTACAGTAAAGCCCCTGGTCATTAATAACGAGAGTGAGCTGTTTCACGCCAACTTCAAACCTTTGTCCTCCATCTGACCTGGAACTAAATCAGTATCTTTCCCAAGTGTCTGAGGCAGCAGATACAAGGAAGGGTTTGGTCAAAGCTGCAAAAACCCACATTCAAATTCCTGTGTTGCTAACTCTGGGGCAAAGTTTCTCTCTCTTAAATTACTCCTGACTGAAGAAATCAAGGATTTCTACCTGGACTTCCCACTACCACAATCAGCATCATAACCAACCACAAGCAAGCAAAGTGAGAGGCTTCCTCTTCCTCCCTGTCACCACAAGAGTCACAGCATCTCATAGCTAAGAGGATGGGCAAATTCTCATCTGAAGGTATTCTACAGATTAGGAAAGACAAGAGGTTGAAAACTGAAAGCTGAACCTGAGCCTTCTTGGTTTGTTGTGCCATACTGGATGTCTCTTCATGGAGGAGTGGAGGACAGCATGCTTCCATTCCTGGGAGAAAACACGGAATGAAAAACCAGCATTATTGATTATTTTCAAGAGCATCAGCTGGCAAGGCTTGAAAGTGAGCATAGATTTTGTCTTCCTCCAAACTTCTTTGAATCTCTCCTACCCCTCTTTCTCTCCAGACCTCAGCCCCTGCCCTCCAGAACATCCTAAGCAAACTGAGATTTCCTGTGCAGTGAGTCATGGGATGGAGCACAATAGGGAATACAAAGTCTTAGTTCCCAGACTACTGAGTCCTCATCAATTTCCTCAATGGATGAGGAAATGCTTCATGTAAGATGGGGGAAAGAGGGAGACAGGGCAAAAGTGAATGGAAGGGAGAAAGAAAAGCATCAAGTAATACAGAGAAACTGACTCAACTGGAGACTGAACAGAAGAGCTTGCAAAGAAATAATAACTGAAAGTAATGGAAATGCATTAGGAAGTGTTGAAGGTCTGCAATGGAGTGACAGAGGAGAGTGGGAGAGCAGTTATACAATGCTGTGAGGTCATTGCAGGCACAGGACAAAGTCACCCAGGGCAGATACAGGGTGAGGCAGGACTGTGCAGATGAGCAATGGCCAGGGTAGCAGGGCAGCCAGCAGGCAGGCAAAGCTGCTCACTGCAGTGAAGGATCAGGCAGTTTCCTTGGTAGGGAGTTGGCTGAGCACTCCCCTTAACAAGGATGCATATCTTGTTCTGAATGCTTTCAAAAGTAGTGATTCTACTTCAGACAATGATGGGTGCTGTCAGAGAAAGGTATCAGAACCCAGAGAAACAGAGCTGCATCCTGCAGTCAAAGCACACCATGTGAAGATAGCTCTCCTTTGCCATACATGTTACACAGTTATTTACACCTGTTCAAAGGGACAGCAAATATTACTAAAATCAAACAGCACTTTGGACTGGTAGCATTTTATGTACATCCCACTTAGCCATTTTGACCTGGCACTGATGACAACCCCAAGAGTCGCACAACAGAGGATTAGAAGACCCCTGCTGGCTCCCAAAGCTGAGTCTCCCCAAGACAAGAGCCCTCCTGATATACCTGCACATGAGATAGGGGCATTTTGTGTAGTCAGGAAAAGCAATGACCCATTTAACACCACTTGGTGCTGGCCAAGGAGCAGTGAGCTGCACAGTGTGCTGTTCTGCCCAGAACTGCTGCCTCAGCTCCCAGCCCACAGCTGCCACACTGTGTGTATCTGTGTGCTTTATCTGCCACGTGTCTGGGTGCCAACAGCCAGACCTTCAACCACAGCAAATCAGCTCTGCTTTGCTGAAATCCACCAGCCTAGGGAGCTATTCCAGCTCACCCAGGATGAGGCCTCTGGAGCACTGAGAGGAAGGGCTGTCTTTGTTCCCTATCTATGTCCTGATTAGCACACTCTGACCTGACCCCTGACTTGGTCTCGAAACACAGACGATGTACAAATAATAGTGTTGCTGGATTGGTTATCAGCAGCTCGCTCAGGGATGCACAAAAGTCTTTTGCCCTCTTGCATTAAACCAAATGTGTGTCAAGCAGGGATCACCCTGGGATAACTCCAGTGTTGCTGCTACTGTGCTAATGTACAGTACTGCAATACAGTCACAGTCACTGCAGCCCCATCATCAAAAAAAAAAAAAAAACTACTCCACACAATTTCAGTCCCACCATGGGAATAAGTGACAGAAAAACCCAAGGAAAAGAACATCTTGTAGAAATTAAAAGCAAAAATAATTAAAGTCCAGAATATCAAACTTTCTAAATTATCTCTTTCTCATTCATCTTTCTATGAAAACACAAATACAAAAGTACAATTTGTTGAATTTTGGCAAATTACTGTACTTGTGGATTTAGACTTTTAAACCCAGATTTTCTGCATTTTTTTTATACTTAGTTTGTACCAAGGTAAGTCCATTGACACACAGGGAGCTGCTGTCAGGACACCTGAAGCGTCACCACATCTTTGTGGATCACCCAAGGTGATGCTCACTTTTGTATCCAGACAGTGGCACAGCAGGAGTCAGAAAGTGTGTAAACCTAGAGCTGCAGCCAATGAGGCTGGCAGTAAGAGGCAAACAGCTTCAACTCACCCACCTTTGCCTTTTTTTCTGGCACTGGGACTGCCCTCTAATTGCCCTCAGGGCAATGGGCTATTCCTCAGCAAGCCTCCACTCAGGCTCCACAGGGACTTTGAAACCTTCTGTGCGAAGACCTGGTCCCCTCACTTCTGTTTGGAGAGCATGGGCTTTCCACAAGGCCAAAACAGAAAAAAAGGGCAGAAGAGTCCAAGCAGAACTGTGTTTAAGTGATAAATCTGGCTCCATACTGCTCCAAGTGAAGGTATTTGGAGCTAGGAGTTGTGGTTCAAGCCCATCTCTAATTCCTCTATAAAAATACGTGACACAATCCTATGAGTCTTTCATGTTAAACACCACTCTCAGAGCTTTCATTTAATGGCTTTTCTTGCCTGCTCACAGCTCCCTCTCATCTCTGCAGCTTTTCACTGTGCAGTGCCAGAGCCATAAAGATCATACTATGAAGGCCCCCCAGCCTTTATCTTGCATATCACGACATCGTGATTCAAATGTTACAGCGCTGCAACACAAATGTAACATCAATGTACATCCCAAAACAGGCCCTAATCCATCCCAGATTTGGTTCAGTGCTCACTTGCTCAGATCTCCCTGGACCACACATTGTGTGCCACTGTTTGTGTTCAGCATAAACAAAGCATCAGTGTGGAAATATCATCAGCACAACAACAGTATGGTCAGATCAAGAGGAGCTAGCAGGAAGCCACTCTATATCTTTCCAGAAGACTTGCCAATGAGAGTGTTTTATGCTCATGGTGCCTTCCTCAGAGGCACTGCAGCTCCAGTTTGCAAAGGCATTGACTGCACCCACCCAGGGCAGCCCAAGCACACAGCACAGCAGGAGTTGTATTCCCAGCCACTACCGAGGGATGCCTGGCCTTGCACGGAGTGGCCAGGGCATGGGAGAGCTCATAGGCGGGGCCTGAGCTGATCCTACTGCTGCTTCAGCCACCTGAGAGCCCAGAACTGGAGTCACCCCTGGAGAGCAGCAGCAGGAGCCTCAGGGCCCAGCACTGCTTTCCTGGGAATGTGGCAGGCACCCTCCACCCATCTGCCACCTGAGCCCCTTTCCCAGTTTGTTGCTAAACTGTTCTTTTGACAGGAGAGAGTTGTGAGCCATTCCCAGGTAAACTCTTCCTTCTCCTTACCTTCTTTGTTGATCATAGGGAAACCAGTAACAGCCAGCACACCCTCTCCTGCATTCTCAGGCATTGTTCATTTTATTGGGAGAAAAACTCTTTCTGCGCAAAATATTGCAAAGACAAGAAGAACATCAGGTCTACATTAATATTTACATCAATGAATATCACAGAGCAAGGAAATAAAATAAAAAAAACAAAACAACAAACCCTCCATCTTGATCACAGCTGCTGTGAAAGCCACTCAGCAGTGCTGGAAAGCTCCCTCCCATCCAAGTATTGATTGCTGGAAACATTCCCTGCTCATGACATTCATTGAAAGGGCAAATGCTTTGAAAATACAATAGAGTGAACAATTTTTCTTTCTTTCCTTCACCCTCCTTTTGGACTAAATGGAGTTTGACAGATTTTTTTAAATTAAACAACATCAAGTCCACAGTATAGCTATATGTTGCAATATGTGGTTATTTATTTGTCCTGCCCTTCAGATTTAGTGCTCAGGCAATACTCAGTATCACTAAAATTAATCCAGAGCAACCACATCATTGTCCTGTGGCTTTGACATGACCCTGTATGTGGCTTGACCATCTAACAAGAGAAGCAAACCATGTGTGTGAGCAAAAACATGCTGAATCAGGGAGGCTTATGTTATTGTTAGGAATACAAAACTGTGTTGTGGAAATACAGCCTGGAGACCCTCATTCCCTCTTGGTAGTTCCTACCCTATGCACTTGCATAACTTTTTGTCTCAAAACATTGTGTGATTCCAAAGGCTCCAGAAGCTTTGGGACAAACATGGACTTGCTAGTGTTGGTTTTGCAAACATAATGCAAACAAAGCCAGCTGTTTTTCACACAAAACTGGTTAAAACAAGCAAAGTTTACCTGATGTCAGATATTCTCAGAAGAACTACATTTTGTTTAAAGTGTAGTTGTTCATGTGGTAAGTTGACTGTCTGTGTTTAAACTTGATGTTCACTTGCAAACAACGCAGAGGGAGATCCCCAAAGCGAATGATCACACATGTTGGTGGACAACACTTCGGGCATGGGAAGACAGAGTGGAAGGACTCCGTCCATATGGACAAAAAGCCATGAAACCCCTCAAGGTATCCATCAGGTACCATTGCCTGGGATGCTGCACAAGGAGAACTGCCTGCTGCATGGAGAGTAAGAGCTGAAAAGAGAGTTCTTGGCCCAGCAGGAACATCTGGTGTGTCAATTAGCATCAGCATTTGGGCTTGCTGAATATTACTGTGTGTATGCAATTGCCTGTGGAGAAGGAGGAAAGCCAAACGTTCATGGCTAATTCCACCTGCTGGAATTACCTTTCACATTGTCATGTCTTTCACATTTGTTACCTCTTTTGCAGTTTTGGGTCCTCTTGTTTATGACTCGGTTTCCTAGAGAAATTTAAATGCCTAGCTTCTTTGGAATAGAAATTTTGGGATTTGGGGATTCATCATGCTAATGAAGGTCAATCTGACCAGTTTGACTATCCAGATGCAGAAATTTCAGCTCCCTTGCCCCCTCTCCCACACATGTAGAAGAGCAGCAGGCTTGGAGATAGGTTGGTCAGCTCAAGTGAGGGCCAAGGCCACGAACTCCAGGGCAAGTGTAACCTTTGGTGTCATCCATGCAATCAGAGCCCTTGACCAGGGCATGCCTCAGTCCAAGAGATGGCAGTTTCTGGTCAAGAAACACTGAAGCTGCCTCTGCTGCTGTTCTCCAAAGGGAAGTGACTCTGCTTATTCTTTCAGATATGGAGTTTTGATATACCCAAATGTAGATGAGAAGCATGTATAGAAAATTAGATATATGACATCCTTTGAGTATTTTAAAGTCTCCTGCCAATTTTAGGTTCTACTGTCCTCCTTTTCCCTCTAGCAAGAGGATTAATCTTTCTGCCTGGAACCCTGTGAGGACCAGCACTCATTTTCCAAAACTATACCTCAGCCCCAGTTGGGCTTTAACAGCCATCTAAGTAATTGGGACACCAGTTTGCTAGCTCAAAAATAATTATTTTGTACTGTTTGAAAATTAAAAGTTTCCATTTTCTGAGGAAATTAAAGAAAATGGACAAAGCTGTCTTTAGGCTATGGGCAATGTGGATAGCCTACTGAATGTTATGGAAACTCTTTAAAGGAAAGCATTGTTTCCAACTGAAAACTCAAATGTCTCCTTTCAAAAAAGATCACAGGGAATTTTCTTCTCTAAAAGCTAGATTCTTTTCTGAAAAACTGATGCAGATTAATTGAATTCAAGTTCAGAAATAGCTCCAGACCCCACCTCCCAGCACAACTGCCTCTGGCTATTTTCTTGCCATCTGAAATCCTCCCACCTCCAGCTCTAGGTTATACAATCCCCACCCTGAGAATGCATTTGACGGCGTTGCATTATCAGGGTGGAGATACACATGTGTTTTGCTGTAGGTTGCTCCCCAGCTCTGTGATTTGCTGGTTGTATCCACATCCCAGCTCTCTTCAAGGGCTCCCAAGATGACCCTGCTGTTGTGGGCTGGGGAACTCCTGGTCTCCTCTGTGCCACCATTCTGGTTTGCCATCCCATTTGTCCATTGGGATGAGGCTGCAGGAGCCAGACACAGGGAGCAAATACAGAGCAGGTATGGAGCAGGTACAGGTTCTGCAATCCTGTGAATGCTGAAGGTCTGTCTTGCCTTTCTCAAGCCCTCATGCCAGAGAAAAGGGCCATCTGTGGATTTTGGCACATATTGAGTTCAGGCCTTGATTCCTTTCTACATGGAGGTTTTTATCTAACCCAGAGCAATAAATAACTGTCAGATTAAGCACGGCCATGCAAATGTTACTGTACTCAAATTGTAAAAGCTTCCTTTTATGTGGGTGCCCTCTGAAACAAGGCGACCCTTCCCAGCCCTCAGTTATGCTCAGCCCTTCTCTTATCACTCTGTTTCGGATGTGCAGCTTGCTGTGAAAGACAAGTGACGGGAGCTATTAAACTCTGTCTTGTTGTGAGTGTGCCCAGCTGCAATATTGCAATTACAGACAGGACAGCAGTTTGCTGGAGACTGAGGGCTGGGCAAGGACAGCTGAGCTCTGTTAGCACCTGCACCTGCAGATCAGCCCAGACCACCTTCCAAATGGGTCTGCCAGGGCTGTGCAGATGTACAAGCCGGGGCTCACCAGTGCTCATGCCATGCCAGGATGGAGGAGAGCCCTGGCAAGAGCCAGGAGGCTCCCACAACTGGAACACATCTTCATTCATAGAGCTGAGCCATGGTGTAGCTGATGGGCAGAGGTGGGGAGAGTCCACAACCCACCTTGCTCCTTGCAGCTCCCTCACTGGCCTAGGAGGGTTTGGGCATGACTGTGTCCTGGAAAGCCAGGATGAGTCAGACAGGCAGGAGACACAGAGGAGCATTTCAGTGACATCTGAATGTTTTGTGAGATGGCCACTGCCCTGTGAGGGTAGCTTGCATTGTGACTCTGCACTCCCTGCAGCATGGAGCAAGTGCCTCAACAGACACCCAGGAACACTCAGGGGCACCCAGTAGCATCCAGGGGCATGTCCAGGCTGGGTGGTAAAGCTGCCAAAGGTATCAGGATGCCTAGTCTCCATTAGAACTCTTTCAGTCATTTCTGGAAAGGTTTGCCTTTCTGAAAAGGAGGCTTTCTGTAATGGCAAGGTGTTAGCACAGTTTCTTGAGCGAGAATAAATAAATGCTGCCAGGAATTGTAAATTAAGAGTGATAATTGGAAGAGCTATATTGGAGCATATTTGCCACATACACACTTCTCACCTGCTCTTCATTAACACTCCTCAACATCCTAGATTCAGTTAGGGGAAAAAAAAGATAAAATGTTTTTTATTCCCCACTCCCAGCCACCCTCCTGCTACTTGGATGCTAATCACGATAAAGCCAGAATAAGCCAAGGGCAGCCACTGTGGCAGGCAGATGCCTCACTCGTGGGCACACTGAACCACATGCTCTCCTTGAAGCACATCCCACCAAGCACTGAGAACACCCTGACCACGCCTGAGCCCCTTCTGCTGCCTCTGCCAGTGCTCGGTGTCTGCGGGGGCCGCAGCCGCTCTATGCAACACACAGGGTGCATTCATCTTGGGTTCACCACAGGGACTCATCTATTTAATCTGAGACAGTCCTTGGCCTCTGGCAGTCAGCAGTGTCAAGGTTGCTGCTGCCACAGAGATGGATGCAGGTGAGCAATCTGCGTGACAGGGCTGAATAAATGAATTAATGGGAATCTAGTATCCATAAAAGAAAGAGAAATAAAATATAGGTTAGCTTCTACAAAGGTCACAGGTTTGCGAGAAGGCGGTCTCCAGAATGGCTGCGTGGAACTTAGCAAGCACTCAATAGGGTTTGGAAAAGAAATTAATTAAATTATTTCCTGCCCACTGTAAGTTGAATTGTCACAAATCTGGATGTGGCAAATTTTTCCATGATACAGAGCCATTGCACTGTAGTTCACAGGGTTGCATAGGCATGGACTACTAGCAGATTTCATTTGTAAACTACTAGAAGGCAGAATTTAACAACTACATTTATTTACTTGTACACCAAATGAGAATTGCCTTTTGCCTGATTTTTCTGCAGAAAATAATTTTATATTAAAAAAAGAAAAGCAGTACATCTCATTTCTTTAGAAAGGGGACTGTTTATACACATAATGAAAGAGAAAATGCAAATGCTTAGAAAAACAGATGGGTAGATATCAGCAAAAGATAATAGCAGGGATTAAAGATGAAAACTATGAAAAATATTAATTAGATAATTTCCTCAACAAAAGACATCAAACTGTACCAATATGGGGAGTGTATGGTGGTAATGATTTGCATTGTGATACGATCACAGTGTCCCAGGAAGGGATTAGGGCTTTGCCATGTCAGTGCTGCAAAAGCCTATCTTTGTGAGACAGCTTCAGATCTCCTAATGAAAGGAGCTATGCAGTGATAAATGGCATTATGTGCTTGCAAGGTTATTGTTACCTCAAGGTCACTGTTGTCACTTCCCTCTCCCTATCATCATGAAAGCCAGTGCTATTAAAACTCAATCACAGTGATAGGGAGAGAGCTTGCTAACACACAAAATGTGTGTTAGAGACCCTTTGCTGGGGTATAGCCAGGATTAAGATTTTAACTTTACAAGATGTTGTGTGGCAATGACACACCCATAGCTTCCCTTGAAAATTTGCCACTGCATGGGTGCATGTTTCACACCTGTGGCAGAGTATTTTGAAGACATTTTCCCCCAGAGATGCCGTGCCAGTTGTGCTGATGTCCATCTTCTCTCACTCTCTAGCCAGCAGGTCACGGGGGCTTTGTGCTGTCCCCAGCCCTGTGAGCCACTCAGGGGTAAGCACACCTTCAGGGCAGCTGTCCTGGCAGTGTGAGTCCCTGGCACCTGTCCTAGGTTGAGCAGGAAGTGAGGTTTTTTCTTGGGAGGTTGTGGTCAAACCAATCAGTGCTTGGATTTGAATATTGGCACCTGGTTTGGCCACTGAAGGTGTGGACCGCCTCCAAGAACACACAGGGGTTAAAAGAGCGGAGAGTGCCCAGGAGAACTCTCTTGGTTCCGGTCCGTGAAGGAGGTCAGAGCTCCC
>VYZP01055618.1:36249-50217 GCA_013400635.1 Hypocryptadius cinnamomeus
AAAGAAAGAAAGAAAGAAAGAAAGAAAGAAAGAAAGAAAGAAAGAAAGAAAGAAAGAAAGAAAGAAAGAAAGAAAGAAAGAAAGAAAGAAAGAAAGAAAGAAAGAAAGAAAGAAAGATGTTGCACGCTTTACGCTTTGTTGCAGGCTGTTCTAAGTAGGCTTTGCTACCTTTAGAGTTTACTAATATTACATCTATGCACTTTCAACCCCTGGTTGTTAGAGATGATGCTTCTCTCTCTCACAAAGGATAGTGTTAGATAAGCATTTCAATTATGATTATTCAAATTAGTTACATCAGCAAAGCAGAAGAGAAAAAAATGTATACAATAATTAATCTGGTTATCTGATCATCTAAAACTGTTAAGACAATCCTTTGAAATAAGGGGCCTCTATTTCACAAACTGTTCTAATCATCCCAGGTCCTTATATGAAGTCTCAGTATCTCACAAAAATAAGTTTTCTTCTAGATTTGGCTATTTATGCAATAAATAAATTTGAGGTTCCTTTCCTCTTTTGCATCCTCCTGCATTCATCTTCCCTGGCTTGTGCCCATTTTTATTTCTTCTTTTTCTTTGCTTATAATCATGTTACTTACAAACATCTCCATTTTATTGTAGTTAAGGCAACTGCTCTTGTAAATAGCAGCTCCAACTGTGAGTGTTGCACTGAAAGTCTGACAATATATTTCAGCAATTCTAGCCAGTTCGACCTGTGTTTTCAGGAGGAAGAGACCTCTTTATTGCCGTAATATAAGATTCTGAATAAATACCAAAAAAATCAGAAACTGACCTACCTTGTGAACATTATGCTCTTTATCTCTGGTTCTGTGCAGGATTCCACAAAACAAAAAATTTTAAAACCCCATCCAAGCAAAAAATTTTGCCACCTTGGAAAGACTGGCATTTGTTTTATGTGTCCCAGTTCACTTACCCTTCTTTTTGGATTATTTTTCTGAGGCCGGGGTACCTGATGTGGCAAAGGTGACATTTACACCACAAGGGTAGTTCAGTGATCTCAAGGGAGTTCAGTGATCCACTGTGATACCCCTGGTCCTGCTGCAAGTTCTGGGCAATCTTCACTTTCGGGCTCTGCTCTTCATTCATCCATGACCTGCAGCCCTCATGTTCACAAAACTTACTGATCTCCATGGGATTCTTTTCTTCTGCTGGAAGATCTGGAACTAGTTATGACAAAATAGATTACAAGCTAAAGGATGGGAGGCCTAGAAATAGATCATTAGAGGAAACCAATATTGGAGCCAAAAGTGGCCTGAAATCACTCTTGCATGGGAATGTCTCCCCCGGCCCATCTCCTGCAATGTGTCCTCCATGCATGCCATCAGCTCTGTCACTTTCCTGCAGGGAATTACTAATGGGTTGGGATCTCTTCTTCTCCCCGCTCTGCCCTTTCAAACCGGTCATGGCCATCCTCATAAATCTGCCAGGATGCTGACAGCCAGACTGCAGCTCACAGGGGCTCAGGGGACTTTGAGTGATATTCCTTCTGTTCCAGCTCTTTCCAAGACAGCCACTGATTTAGGAGGATGTCTCCTTTTGCATGTTTGAACAAAATAATAACAATAAAACAATAATAATAATAATAATAATAATAATAATAATAATAATAATAATAATAATAATAATAATAATGAAAAAGCAACATGGGGAGGAAAAAAGGAATAGGGAAGATAGTGGCAGTATGATCTCCTGTATTGAAGTGAGTGCAAGCACAGGATGCGTCCCTGGAGAAACAGACTTTCCAGGCAATGAAAGGAGCAAGCAAAGAGCAGAAAAAAATGGGCCAGGGAACTCAACTATTTGCCTGTGCATTTGATAGAGTGCCACACATGCTTTTTCTTTACCCAATGTCTTGTTAGTGAAAAGTCATTTATTTATTTTAGAACATGTTGATAATGAATGCTCCTAGCAGATAACATAGTCTCATACCAAAACAAAGTTTTCTGTTAACTCTAATCCCTTTGATTTTATTTCAGCTAAGACTATCTGTAGTATTCTCTTACTTTCTTTACCAGTGAGCTGCTGCCAACCCTAATCACCCTGGCTCACACCCGACATTATTTCTATTATCTGGCTGATTCTAAACGACCCTGTCTTCAGGACTGAAAGGCATCTTGATGTTATCTGGGGGACCACAGAAAGCCCACACATGTAAAGGCAGGCTGAGCAAAAGCCCTGTGTGCCACTAAAACCCCTGTATGCCACTCACTCATCACATGAAAGTAGCCTGAAAATCAGTTTATAGATCTCTGGTTCTGAAGTGAGCGTAGGAGATCATTGCTTCCTCACTTGCAGTAAATGCTGTGATGGATGAACCTCCAAAGGAGGTTTCATGGGGGTGAATTCTCACATTCTGGCCCCTATCCAAGTGTCTCCTGAGGATGCAGAACTGGAATAATAACCTTGTGGAAATACACACTTTTAGAGTACATGGGTTCTTTAAAGATTGTCCACAATTTAACAGCAGGAGTCGTAGTATAAAGGTAAATTCAAATTGGTTATTTCTAGGCATAAAAAGAGTTGGTGGCCTTGAAAATAAATGGGAAGAGTCATATTAAAAATATTTGTATCAGGTATTATAACTGCTTTAGAAAGGCTCAAATAGACAAAAAGAAAATGGGAAAAGAAGAATCCTGTATTCAACAAAATGTAATTTGACATGCCAATAAGCCACCAATATTAAATTAGATAAAGCACGAGTGGAGCTCTTTGGTGGCCCTTGACAGATCATTAGTTTGAACAGGTGATGGGAAAATCAGGTTTGTAAGTACCTATCTGCAACATGTGAACATACAGGACAATCTGAATGCAACAGGACAGAGTTCTCTGGACAGCGATTCTTATACAGCCTTTGCATTTTTAAGGGGAAATTTTCTGACTCAAATAGTAACTAATTTAACACTGGGAAATTTGTTTCTGGAACTCCTCTTGATAGACAGAAGAGAGCTGGGAACTGGAAAGATTGTTTAGACAACAGCAACAGTGATTTAGTTGCCCTTGTTTTAGGCAAACAACATGAAGTACAAAAAAAAAAAATCAATACTTGATACTTTAAAGGGAACATTTCTCAACATTGCTCAACATCTCAATGCTTATGAGCCCAGCTCACTGGGAGAAAGAACTGAAACAGAAAATTGTTAAAATAATCAGGAACCACAGAAACTGTAGTAAACATAGAAGACTCTACTGCTTTAAAAACCCTGACATTTCAGAAGGGAAGTGAAAGCAGATAGGCTTTTATGTAAACTAGCAATATATTAATTAAAGGCTAGAAATGGCCAAAATTTATTAAGTACACAGACTAAGTCTATCACATTTGAGGGCATTGGGAAGACAAAAAGACAATATTTAAAACATTTAAAAGCTGGGACCCTCAAAGCAGAGAAGAAATAACTCTAGGAAAGACTTGAATAATGAGCTCTGTAACCAACTGAATGTCTGCTCCCATTTCAGGACTGAGGAAAGAGCAGTAAAGGTGGCTTTTAGATATCTAAGGGTGAAAGTGCTACATATTTGTCGTTGTTTCCACTTCTGATGTCCTCATTTCAGAGACAAACTGAAGGACTTCACAAAACTCTTGAGTAGTTAGGAATTTGGGAAACATGTTTTAATGTGGAGGATTAAGGAGTTGTTTAACTATTTAAACTAGTGATTTAGGCAGACGGGAGATGACAATGAATTTCATTGTTTTATTAGCAGTTGCAAATACCTGCAATAGGAAAAATCCAGAGTGACAATCACGACCACTTTGACCTAATCTTGGATCCAGTGGCTTCAATATGAACTTGTGGTGCAACTGCAAATGGAATGCTAACGGAGGTGGATTTTCTTCATTGGATGTTTATTAATCAAACCTGGCCATTTTTACCAAGGTCTGGGAAGAGAGGTCACTTCTGTCAGCAAGGCGCTGGACCACATTTCTGAAGAAAGAGATGGAAGTTTACATATGGGAGTGAATCACAAACATCACATTTCTTTCCCTCAGTTTTAATGTGGTAATCTGAGAACCAACTGTTTTTCCAAATGGACTGCAAGGTCTTTTAGGCAGGTCCCATCTTTATCTATTTGAAGAAAATACTTCAGTGAGGACAAGGCTCCTGTACTTCACTGAGCTCTCTCAAGGCTACTGTAATGTAAGTAGAAGCAACACATCAAAAAATCCTTCCCTTCATGTACTCACCACTTCAGAGGTGGGAAAAGCCAGCCACTTCTGAAATTCCAGCAATCTCTGCACAGGCTTAGGAGTGTGATTTCTGAGGAAACCAGCTTCCTACTGCAAAATGTCTTGCACAGCACAAAAGCAGAGAGGTAATGACTCCTGCTGCTTCAAGAGGTCCTGTGCTAAATGCCTATGAGTGTCAACTCCCTTTTCCCCATGGATACATACATACATACATACATATATATATATATATGTATGTATGTATGTATGTATGTATACACACACACACGTGTGCACACACATGCACACACATTCCAAAGTTCTGCTAAGAGATGGAAATGCAGGTCAGATCCATCATGTTTTTCAGTATACTGTCTGCTCTGTAATGGTTTTGCTCAGCTTACACCACAGCAGCACAGAGGGAGGGCAGAGGGATGCTGGGCTGGGGACGGCTGCCGGGGCCAGACAGCCCCATGGTTAAAGTTCAGCACGAGTATGGCATAGAAAGAATGGGGCTGAGGGCAGGCCAGCTGCAGCACAATCCCAAGCACAAGCTGTTTATTAGGGTGAGCGTAAAGCACTCCAGAAGGGCAAGACTCAGTGTTCTTCCTTTTGATCCTATTATCATATGACAACATGATTAAAGACAGGGTAAAGGCAAGGCCCTCATGGAAGAAGCACAGGGGTGTCAAACCACTAATGGAAACTGTCACGGAGGAGATGGAAAGTTTAAAGAAAACATGGCCCTCTCTCCCCCCAGGGCAGGGAGCGAGGGGGATCCCAGTGCCAGCAGAGGCTGCACACAAAGGCAGAGCAATAAAAACAAGAACATAGGATAGAACTTAGAAAAGTAAATGTGGTGTCAGCTCCTCCTTTGTCATCTCTGTGTCCTGGGAAACCAGATGACAGCAAAGATTGGCTGCATAGACCTTCTGGACACAGCCCTTGCACACAGGCCTTATTTCCCTGGGTCCTAAACTCATTTTCATTTCCTTTTTAAGCCTTCAAGCCCACACCTCAATCTAAGCTCCTCAACCTCCCTGCATAGTGGCCATGCACTGGAATGCCTGATTCAAGTAGGACACTGGCACCAGAATCCAATCCCAAGACAGTGAGAAGGTCAATCCAGACCCTAAGAAACATGTTTCTCCCCACACCAACTGGTTTGGAGCCACTCATTGTGTGGCAGGTGATATTTTCTGATCCAGGGCTCCTAGTGCAAAGCCTCTCAGCAGATGGCACAGGGCTGCACTGGTAGGACACTGAAGGATGTGGGGTTTCAAGCTGCAGTCACTGTACTATTACAAAGTGAGACCAGGACAGGCAAGCCCTAATTCTCCCTTGCTCTCCACACCAGTCCTGTGATGGAATTACCCATCTCCCACACTCCCTCTCCCCTCCTATATGCCTATGAACACCCCTGATCACTAACTAGCTGTGTCTCATCCCCTCCAGTTTGGTGCAACACCAAACTTCATCCAGGGGCAGGTGTGCTGAGCACAGGTGGGGGTCCCAGGCCCTTGCTGAGCATAGGGAAGATGGACTGAGGGTCATTGCTCAGCACGAATGGGCTGCCAGCTCTGCAGCAGGGTGGGAGGAGAGGCGATGATGAGTGCTGAGATAAGGCACTTAAAATCCAAAGACCAGTGAGTTTAGAGTGTTGGGACAAGCATTAGAGGGGAAACATTACCATAAAAATGTGTACGTGAATTACTTAGTAATGGACAGTGCCCTTCCTCCTCTCTATGTAACTCTCCTGTAACACCTCTGTCCTTTTCCATCTCACATTTCCTGTGCTTACTTTCTTTGGCCCCCCAACACATCATTTTCTTCCCTTCCTTTCCTTTTGTGTTCAAATCCCTCCCCTCTATCTCCTCACCCTCTTCACCCTTTCTGCCCCACCTCCGGCTTCATCCTTTGTCTAAAACACTAGATAGGTTTCGTAACTTTCTGGTGTTGCCAATTGGTAGCCCTGAAGCAGCAAGGACTTGGGTAAGTTATTCTTCCCAGCTACATCTTCAGACAACTGAAGTATAGAAAGTCTCTGGGAGTTACAGGGGGAAAACCACCACAATGCAGGGTAATCCGAGCCATGTTTCTGCTCCCTAAAACCTCAAGGGTGCCAGATCTCTGCAACACAGCTACCAGGACTATATCCAAGAACTCATCTCTCACCTTGCCTCTCCAGTCACAATGAGATAAACACATCTAAGTTCAGGAGGGTTTTGGCACTTACAGTGCCTTCCTCTTGGGAGGTGGATGTGCACACCTGTGACAAATACAGCATCACTATAAACTGGTGCTCCTTACTATGAATGGAACAACCAAGGAGTGAAGTTTGTTATAACAATCTTGAACAACCAGTGGAAGCATCAAAAGCAACATGAGATTAAAAAAAAACCAAAAAAAAAACCACTGGAAAGCTGTCAAAAATTGAATATTTTTAACATAAGATATTAAATTAATATTTGTTTTAACAAGTTTAATAGGATTCTTTCCCATTAGCTCCCAGGAGTTCTCAATCAGACGAGCCCTCTGGAGATGCTTGGAACATCTGGATACTCATTTCTCACTTATTTCCCACTGGAGTCTTAAAAACAATTTTGTTGAACGTCAAGGCAGGACTTCCTCCCTTTGGTGTTCAGGAATATTAATTTCATTTTTTCTTCTTCTGTCTGTTGCACTTTCCAAAAGGTGGTTGGCTGCTGATGTCAGCAGTTCCTCAGATACATGGAAAATATTTGCCACAAGAGCAAACACCACTGGGGCGCAGAATGACTGTGGAAACACAGACACTGGCAAGCCTGTATGTGTACAGGCAGAGAGGTAGGTGGTCACTCAGGATGAAATAATTTTGCAGCGGAGTACTCCATGAACCAGGAACATCATTCAGGATGGATCTGCTTCACAGGAACAAGAAGACTACGGTGTTCCTCCAGGGAGGGAGAGAGGGAAGGAGGGAAGGAGGGAATGGATAGAGATATGGAGGTAAGGATAGATGAAGAAGCATTGTTTCTGCAATTAAGCTATATTTCAATTGTTCTTTCATATATTTGCATCCCATTGTTAAACATGTGTCTTCCAACTTTTTATCTCTTTGGATGAAAAAGCTGCTGCAGCTACAGAAAAAGCAGCCTGCACCCATTGTCTTTCATTTTCCAGAACTTTCAGGTGTGCATCTCCAGTGAACCTTACTGAAGAGTTTGTTCAGGCTTACTTCTGATGCCATTGAAGGAAGAACAGATTTTCTATGTAGCAACACACTTTGAGTAAAGCTGTCAAATCTGCCTGTCAGATCCACACAAGAGTTCCTTGAATCCATTTGCCAAATAGATATAAATAGTACTTAGGAGACATATCTTGCTTTGAAAAGACCTCAGAATAACAGAAGTACGTGCTAGGAAAACAGGTATTTCAGGAAAATCTGGTTCCCAAGTCACACACTGTGTCCCTAGATGTAATCAACAATATATCTCAGACTGAACATCCTGTAAGCAGTAAAGCTTAAAGTAGAACATGTATAGATCTCTTTTTTGTGTGTGTTGCTTCCTTTGACAAGATGCTGCAAACAGGAGATTTTAGTTTCTGACACACCGTGTAGTTCTGGCATAGGAATCTGGCATCATGACAAAGCATAACAAATGTTACTGCCTCATTAATACCTTTTTTTGCAGCGGTATTTTTATGATTTTCTACATTCTTCTTCAGTGGGAACTTGGCATCTGGGACACCTCTAATGTGGTATAACATAACCACTGATAGCTAGTGAAAGTCTCCATTGAAGGCGTGACACTCCACGTTGCTCCAGCATGCTCCTCAGTAACATGGGGAAGGCTGCGGCTGACTTGCTGACAAAACGGCGGGAGCAGTGGCTGATTGCACAAAGCCTGGGGAGCAAATTCGGCTCTGCTTGGCAATCTGCTCGCGGCTCCTTGGGCACTCAGCGCTGTGTGCTCGGAGGGAAGAATCAGTGCGGGGGCATTAGGGTAACCCTTCACACGCTACTTGCAGGATTAGAGGAGAGATGTGATGACAGCTAGAGCCGTGATGGATATTTTTAGCAAGCTATATAGTCAACATGTTTCACTTCTAGCCTTACTCACAAATTGTTTGTGAGGATTTTTTGGCTTTTATGATTGTGCCTGTTACCAAAGTCATTCAGTCGCTTTTCTGAGTGCATTCTGGTCAATACGTGACTGGAAACTATAGACTGAGCATGTTCAGGCTGTTTGTTTCTCACAACTGCTGGGAAGGCTGATTACCACAGCCACATTATATTGTTCCCAGACTAGAAGGCTTTAGCAACTGTCCAGTGAGGTGCACATGGGTCAAAGATAGGATGTAAAAATAAGTTGTGATGCTAAGATGAATTAGCCACTCAGACCCTGAAAAATGAAGCAATTGTCTTAAAGCCTGATTTGAAATTAACCTTCTGTCTTCACATTCGTGCTCGGAGTTTTGCTTGTGCTGCCCCAGCTGCAAAATGTTTCGCCTCATCTTGCGTGTTGCCATCGACTGCCTCCATATGTGCTTACCAAGCATTCTGTGTCACAGCTTGGTAAGGGGGCCTCAAAATACAAACTGGTTCCTCTCCCCTCTGAAGATGGGTGAAGACTCCAAACCCAGAAAAAGACCATTTGCTGCTTCAAGTGAGCAGGGACCCACTGCTGCTCTAAACCATTGCTCCTCATGCCTACAGTGAGCAAGCTTTTCCTAACCTACATCTCTTTTAATGCACAATAAATTATCCCTCCTCTATTAACCTCACATATCTGAGGGCTCCTATCATGACTTCCCCTCAGACTTGCCTTTTCCAAACCTATTCCATTTCCTCCAGCCTGTCCTCATAGGCTGTATTTGTTTGCCCTTATCATTCCTGCTGCCCTCCTAAGGACTTCTTCCACTTTGGGTATGTATTTTTTTCAAAGCAGAGGTTTATCATCTTTTTCATTTTCTTCTTCAAAAACCAGTTCCGTCCTTCCATGACCCAGATCACAACAGCCACAGCACAAGGTGCTAGCAGAAAGAGAGGAGAGGCTACAACCTGCTACAATAAATCTGCCCTGAATGCACCGTAGGGATAAAATTGCATTTATTTTATGTATTTTTTTTCCAGGATTTGTTATGCCCCTAAGCAGCTTCTCATTTATTCCAGTGTGTGATAGATATAACCCAAACCAGTTTTTAATACATAGATACAAAACACTGAAAATCAATTAGCAGAACTACACACCTGAAGTCTGGCTTTTAAAGGGATTCCTTTCCCTTTTTATTAAGCATACTTGCATGTTTTTGCATCTCTGATTATTGTGGACAACTGGCATTGAATTCATAGATCTGATGTATAAACAACTTCAGTAAAAAAACCCTATTTTTTTAATGCTGTGTTTGCCCCTGCAACAAAAGGCTTGATACAAAAATCTTAAAATACCAATTATTGCAAAATTCAACCTACAAAAAAAGGCAGAAACAGGCTCTTGCTCATCCATTTTGTTTTCATTCTTCCCTCTGCCCTCCTCTTGAACTTTACATGACTTTTTTTCCCCTCCACTTCTGTCAGCGATGGGAAATTTCTAATCCAACATACAGGATTCGTCCCCATTTGAAAATGAAAAGGAAACACATTTGCACTGAGACACTGAGAGGCATTTGTTACAGCCAAGGCAGAGTGGCAAAGTTCATGTCCCAGCAGCAAGACTTGTGGTGAGAGGTAACTGCATTTGTCCCTTTTCTTCCAACGACTCATTACAGCTGAGCAGGTCAGACCTGTCAAACATCGACACATTAGATGGTGCTAGGAAAAAAAAAAGAAAGAAAAAAACACCCTGTACTTGGATGCAAGGGCTGTGCATCCCTTGCGCTTTGTCTGGCGCAACCCTTTCACAGAAGCACAGACATTGTGAAATGGGGTCAGGAAGGTAGCAAGCCAGCTGCCTGACATCCTTTCGACCGACTCCCGTGACCGAGGAAAGAGCAGTGGCTTCAAGAACCTTGCAAACACAAGATGAGCGCCTCTCCTGGCAAAATCCAAGCGCAAGCCTGATTTTGGTCTTGCTGCAGGTTGGGGGTTAGAGTGCTTGTTTATTTCAGTGTCACCTTGTGGTTTCACAGGCCTGCTGTTTTCATGCAGGATGAAGGAGAGTAACTCAAGCCCTCTCCCCTCCTTCGGAGCCAGCACGCTCAAGCCTCAGCTGATATTCATGAGCCCAGTGCCACTGATCCAGCAGCACAGCACGGCGTGGCACATGGCCTCCCCCCAGCTGGCTGTCTGGGCCAAACTTCGCCTGGAGCCCAGCAGCTTTCAGCCCAGGGTAACTCCACCAGAGTTGGGAGCTTTATGCTGGTCTAACAAAGAAAAGAGACAGGCTAGCCAGGCCTTAATGAGCTGATGCTGATCATGTAACTGTCTTATTGAATTTGCATTTCATTAGGGGACTTCATTTGAACCACAGCTGTGAATATTTGAGGGCCTGATTGTGTCTATGGATACTAATTTGTTCAAAGAAGACAAGGAGGATACTGAGCTGCAACCCTGACCCTTTTCATATCGATCAGACAAGATAGGTCCTCCTTAAAACTCATGTCAGAGCTGTACCAAAAATGTGCACAGGTCCACATACCCTGATTGCTATTGAGCTGCCCAAATGCCTCTTCCAGAAACCCACCCCTAGGAAATGGACAGGAAAGCTGGACCCCAGCACCCACTTGAGCCTTTACCGGATAAAATTTCATTTTCCTGTACTGTAGCATAGTGAAGACGACGAAACCCATGGGATGGGAATACACCATCAAGGGAAAACATCCCACCACCAGAAGCAAATGCCATCATTCAAATACTGACTTGGTATTTCAGGCTTCATGATTATCCCTGTAGCCATGTAAATCAGATTACCATACCATAATGTTCTGTTGGAATCCCACATCACTTAATGATTGAAAGACTGCAGACAGCAGGAATGAAACAGTTAAAAAGCCAAGACTTATGATAAGCAGCAGATGGCAATTATTGCTGCTTACTGGTAAAACCTGTTTGTATTAAAAATATCTTAATGTTTCTATTGGAACCTGCCAATTAAGAGATTAAACTGTGTTTCATTCACATACAAGTGGCTGTGAGTTCACACACACACACCTGGCACTCCCAGCTCCAAATTCTACATAGAGGCTGGCTGAAAATATACCCACTGGTCATCTTCTTTTTCGTGCCTGTTTATTGAGTGGGGTTTGGGTTATTTCATGTCAGGAGTAAGATATTTTCACCTTACTATCAGGAGAAACAGGAAGTTGCTGGCAAACACAGCTATTTTTCAGAAAATTATCTAACTGGGGAGTAGACCTTCATTGATGAAACTACTTGAAGCCCAGCCTGTAAGGCGGATGGTACATTGCCAAGATTTTATTCTCAAGATAGCCTAAGCAAGATGATTTGCCTGGGCATGGCCCTAAGTAAACATGCTGATAGCATGGAAAAAGCTAGCTCCTTTGCCTTCTTAGCCAGCCAGCCATTGCCCCTCTGCTGAGGGGAGTGACTGCTGGCACTCAAGGGCTTCCTGCATGTTACTGGTCAGTCCTTTGCTGCAGCCCCAGGAGCCTTTTTCTGTTAACAGGGAAGCCAAATTTCCTTCACGGATGCTGCCTTATTCCAAGCATTGCCTCTGTCACTCAGGGGCTGTAAGTGGATCTGGACGACTCCCCAGAGGACTCCAATGTTTATAAAGTAATAAAGGATCTGATGTTGCCAGTCTGAAAGCCAGACGTGGCTGCTGCTGATATAGAAGGGTTTTGCGTCCCTTCTCACTTTTCATACCTTGACATCCAGAAGGATTCAGGAAACAGCCTGGTATTCACACTCTTTACATGCCATTTGTGACCATTTCAAAGGATGGAGAAAGAGCATGCCAACATACATCACAAGCTGTGATTATAAGAAGGACTTATGTAAAGAAATTATGCCCATGGCATTGTCATCAAGCACAGGGTAACTACTCAGGTGAGTGCTGCTGTGAAGCAAAGGAAAAGCATTGGCTACAACTAGCTCAGCCGACCACGTGTCACAGCTCTAAACACATCTGGACATCCTCAGTCTGAAAGCTCTTGCATAATGCACTTTCTAAGGATATTTCCAGTCCTACCTGCTACTGCCAAAATCAGTGATGGTACAAGGATAGCATTTGATTTAGCTTCTCAGTGCGTCCATCTCTGCTTCCTTAGCTGAAACCAGAACATGCAGATACCCATTTAAATAAGGATTAAAAAAAAACAAACAAACAAAAAAAACCTGAAACAAACAAACAAATATAAATCTGTTCCAGCAGTGCTAAAAAGTTCAGTTCAGGCCTGACCAGGGACTTGGCAGAAGCTTGGGAATAGCTTTTGCTTTGTTTGAACCAATCCCAAAATCCACTACTGAGTGTTGCTTCCTGGTGTCTGCACATACTCTGAGATGGGGAGACAGGGAGGGGGAGAAAAGGTGTCTCAGTGTGTTTTCCACCCATCCTACCGCTTCTCACAGGGGATTTTCCACTTTCTCAGCTTGCTGTTGGCAGCAAGGGGCAGGGAGTCTCCCAAGAGACCCTGACAGAGCTCCCCTGAGACTCCCCGGGACAGGCAGGCCTCTTCAGAGGCAATGCTGGTGCCGTTCTCCACTGGGATCTGCAGGGGAGGCTAAAGCAGCATGACTGGCCACAGAGGTGCACTGGCCTAGAAAGTTCCCAGATCCCCTATCACAGCCCAACCAACCAAATAAATAAATAAACGGTGGCACACACCCGCTCCCTGCCCATTCCTCCCCCAGGTCAGAAAGATGTCACCTCTGCTCAGGCCTACTGCCACCAGAGGCTTGCAGAGCAGACTGCTCTTCTGTTCCCCCCTCTGCCAGTGCCACCTCCGGGGGCCCCGCTGCCACTGGCCTTGTGCCTCTCTTTGCAGTCTATACCCATCCCTGCCAAGACCCACTCCTGGTGCCTGCCCTGTGGCCAGGCTCATCCCCGGCATTTTTTGGAGGGATATCTGGATTTCTGGAGGAGCAGAGGTGCCGCCTCAGCTTCCAGAGGAGCAGAGAGTTGGGCTGGCCAGGCCTGAGGACACTGTTGCCCCACAGGGCACCAGGCCTGCCCTGCACAGCTCCTCTCCACCACTGCACCCAATGAAACCCCCTGGACTCCCCAGGGCTTCCCTGCGGCCCCTCAGACCAGATAGCCAGCAGCTCCCAAGAGGATTTTTCACTCCTTCTGCCGTGTTTAGAGTCACTCATTCAGCTCTGTGCAAACATGCTTTTCTTCGGCACGCAGGAGGGTTTTGTTGGGTGTTTCTGTTTTTATTTGCCTCCCCTCCTGCCCCTTCCGAGGCAATAAGGTGCACAAACAAGCTGCCCATAGGTGGCTGAGAGCAGAACTCGAGCTGCCCTTAAATAATGAAATAAAATTTTAAAAAGAAGAAGGGGAAAGAAAACCCACCCCGTGCTACCAGGGGCCCCGTTGGTTAAAGGCTACGGCGCAGTCACTCTGAAGTGAGGGTTTAATGAAGTAGCCTGTGAGAGAATGGAGGGGATGGTCCCCGCTGCACAGATGGCTCTTTGTCACCGCTGACACCTGCCATCTGCTTGTTTGTCTAAATGATGTCGGAGGGGCATCGCGAGCCTCCAATCTGCTGCGCCGCCTCCACCAGCTCGGGCTGACCCCCTGACCCGCGTGTCAGACGGGTCCGGAGAGTTTGTTCTTTCCGCTCAGTGGGCCCGGCCCGGCCTCTTCCCTGCCGGCAGCCCCGCAGCTGCCCCCGGCCGTGCGCTGC